>CAUYQG010299424.1:0-35792 GCA_963574415.1 Tarsius wallacei
GCGATGGGATTAATGGTGATAAATATCTGTCTGGGGATGGGGAGACACCTCTTATCATCAAGGGTGCCTGAACGAAGCATTTTTGTATGCCTAACCCCTAACTGTACCCCATAATACCATAATTTAAAAAAAATTAAAAAAAAAAAGAATAAGGCACATCAGAGAGCACAATTAATTCTTTAATGCCATTAGTTACCCTGTCATTGTCCCCGTGTTTCAAATAGCATAATAATCTACTCATTTTTCCTTTAGGGACCAAAAAACCAGACAAGCCTTAGTAAATTGAAAGGAAACCAAATTGGTCATGATGAAGTACATCATTAAAAAATAACGAAGGGCTTGGCGTGGTGGCTCAGGCCTGTAATTCCAGCTGTTTGGGAGGCGCAGGTGAGAGGAATACCTGAGCCCATGGGTTCGAGACCAACCTGGACAACTTGGCAAGACCTCGTCTCTACAATAAATAAAAAAAACTAGGCTGTCATGGTGGCTCATGCCTGTAGTTCCAGCTACTTGGAAGGATGAACTGGAAGGATTGCGTAAGCCCAGAAGGTTGAGGCTGCGGTGGCCATTAGCAAGCCACTGCACTCTAGCCTGGGCAACAGAGTAAGACTCTGACTCAAAAAAATAAAATAAATAAATAAATAAATAAATAAATTAATTAATTAATTAATTAAAATAATGAAGACATGAAAAATCTAGAGAACAATTTTTCTTTTAATACACACACACATCAAATTTAAAGTAAAAATTTAGCACTCAATTTGATATCCTTTTGATTTCAGATTATGCTATTGTATGTTATATTGTTCACAGCTGCTTATATGCAAACATTTTGTTTTATATGCCTTTTAAATATGTTTGCTATACACACTGTTTTGAGTTTTGATGCATTATAAGTAAAGGTAATGTCTCTCTCAACAATTTTAAAGCTTTCTAAGGGCAGGGAGACAGTTCTGTGACTCTGTGATTGTCCCAGAGCCCCACCCAGTACTTTGCATACTGAGAAACTCAGTATTGAGTGTGGATGTATTGTTTGTTTGCCTGATCTTACTACTGAATCTATTTGACCTTTCACAGACTTAAATTCTCATAATTGACCTAGGCATTTTATGTTTTATTAAATTTTAGCTCTTACCACACACTTTTATAAGCGGAAGATGAAAAAACCTTCACGTTAAACTAGCATAAAGCATAAACACTTCAAACCTCCCACTCAAAGCTCTCAGGCATCTAGAGAAACACTTCTGGTTTAAGCTTCTCCAGCAAAGCTGAGGATTTAAGTCCAAAACTAGAAATAGATGCTTATCCAGACTATAACAGTGTAGTTGCCATGAATTTATTTCAAGACTGTAAAATTGTTAGTTCTGCAGACAAAAGATACTCATTTAGTTTAAAATAGCTCTCATTTCATGTTGTTAAAAGAAAAACTTTAAACCGGGTTTGGTGGCTCAGCCTGTAATCCCGCGCTTTGGGAGGCTGAAGTGAGTGGATTGTCTGAGCCCGCAGGTTCGAGACCCACCTGCAACTTGGTGAGACCTCATCTCTACAATAAATCAAAAATTAGCCGGGTGTGGTAGCTCGCGCCTGTAGTTCCAGCTACTTGGAAGGCTGAGGCGGAAGGATCGCCAGAGCCCAGCAAGTCAAGGCTGCAGTGGCTGGGAGTGGCCACTGCACTCCAGTCTGGGCGACAGAGTGAGACTCCAACTCAAAAAAAAGAAAAAAAAAAAGAAGGAAAAAAGAAAAACTTTAGACAAATTAAATTCAGCAGAGTTTATTTGTGAAAAGATGATTCATAAATCAAGCATCAGGCTGAACCAGGAGAGGTTCAGCAGTTATAGGCAGGCAGTTTTTTATAAACAGAAATAGGAAATGACATATAAAAACAGTTTGGTTAAAGCTCAGCATTTGCCTTATATAGACATGGTCTAATCAGTTGGCAGTCTGTGATTGGCTGAAGCTCAACTGCTGTGATTGGCTGAGTCTTAGCTGTTAGTTACAAGAATATACTTTATCCAGTCCAGCTTCAGTGGGCAACATGGTTGGTTCCATGTTTTTGCTATTGTGAATAGAGCTGCAACAAACATACTTGTGCAGGTATCTTCTTTGCAGAATAATTTGACTTCCTCTGGGTATATTACAATAGGGGAATTGCTGGGTCATATGGAAGATCTATTTCTATTCTTTCAGAAATCTCCAGACTGTTTTCCAAAGAGGTTGTACAAGTTTGCATTCTCACCAGCAGTGTAGAAGCGTTCCTTTTTCTCCACATCCTCGCCAGCATCTGTTGTTTGTTTTATTAATGATGGCCATTCTTACAGGGGTTAGGTGGTATCTCAATGTGGTTTTGATTTGCATTTCTCTGATGATGAGTGAGGATGAGCACTTTTTCATGTGGTACATAAACACAAAGGACTATTCTGCAGCCATAAAGAAGGACAAATATATGGACTCTGCAGCAACCTGAATGGATTTCGAGTCGATCATACTCAGTGATTTATCACAGAAACAAAGAACAGGGTTCCATATGTTCTCATTCATAAGAGGACCTTGAACAATCATAATGCTATAAGAAAGCGATTGGCAGTAATGGGAAACTGTTGGGGGGGGGTGGGATTGGCAGTTGAGGGTAACTGCTAGGGTAGGGTTGGGCATACCTCATTAACAGGGGTACCTGCATGATCAATGTTTGTATACCTAACCCTGACTTGTACCTCACATCTTTATAATAAAAATTTTTTTAAAAAGAATGTATTTTGGTTAGGTTGCAGTTTGTTTACATACTAAGTAGGATTGTAGTTTGCTATATAAGGTTCAAAGTGTGGCAAAAGATTTAGACCAAATTTAATTTAATTTTGAAGTATGAAGAATGCAGTTATAACTGACAAAAATAATTTTTATCAAAACTTATACCATTTTACTTTTTGAAATGTATTTATTTATTTAAATTGACAAATGACAAAGTGTATGTGCTTATTTTATTTTTAAAATGTATTGCAAACTTAAAGGAGATAACTCATTGAATAATTGCAAAGTTAGAAAAAATAGACATATTACACCTTTATCTACTTTCACTGGTCTCCTTTTAAATTAGGAGTATAAGCTTTGAAGAGAGGATTGCATGGTGAATATTGTTCCACCTTTCTAGAAATAGATACAAACTTCTGAGCCATAATATAAATATTAAATATTTATAAAATATAATACATTTAAACATTTACTAAATATTATAAAATATAAAAATATTTTATAATATGTTTATGCTGCACATTCCAAAATAACACTTAGTGTTCTAAAATTACAAAAATAAATGTGAGAAATTTGTATTTCATACAAGAGACAAGCAAAGGCAGGAAATTCAGTTATCTTTTATTCTTCCAACTTTATCCTGACACATGTGGCACTTCATTCATTTATTTGAATTTTTTTTTGCAAAAATATAAATAACAATAAAAACAGCAGCCAATAAGTTTTCTTGTAGGAGTGAATGCTTTTTATTTTTCTAGAGCTTTCAAAAAGACAGTTAATATTTACAAAGCAGTAGTTTAATGAATTATAAATAACAAGATATCTGCAATCTAAATGAGAAAGACTTTACCAGATCAAGAAGAACAAGTTCAAGATGAAGTTTCATCATAGATCAGATAAATAAACACAAAGATAATTTTCAAAGAGATTTACAGATTTGCCTTTGTATGCTTAAAAAAAAAAGGTATTTTAATACACCAATTACTTATAGCCAAAGTCCCATTCAATCTTTTCTGTGTAACTCTAATAAAATTGCTCCTTGCTAATCTTACTTCTATTAAATTAAATACTTTATATCCTTACTTCCTGATTCAAAAAAATAATTAAGACATTTTCACTAGATTTTAAAATAACTGAGCTATCCTTTTCAACTTTTTCAAACTTTTATTTTTTCTTATTAGAATTGCAAGCTGAAATAATTATAAGGGTAAAAAAATAACACTACTTATAATATTTTGGAAGACTAACATTATTAGACTATATTACTGTAATTTTACTACTTGAACCAAAAATTGTATCCTTCTTCCCTTGCTCTATGTAGCTTTAAATAAAAACTTCTAATCTTACCTGTACTTTTATATCTGTGCTCTAGAGTAAGATATTGAATTTCTCATTCTCTCCTAAATGTATTTCTGTTAGTCTCTTGTTCTAGTTTTTACTCCCTCTTAGATGCAGGAAGCCTAACAGTGAGTTATTTAGTGCCCATTGACTGAATCTCAAGCAAGACTTAGTTTCAGGCAGCAAACAAGTCTTCAAGTGTCAGGAAGAAATGTATAGTAATCAACAGGCAAATAGTAAGATTGTAAGAATGTACAATACCAGGCAAGACCATATTTGAACATAAAACCATGTGACCTCCTTGGCCTGCCTAAACCATACATCAAAATTTTCCATATTATTTACCTAGTGTTTATTTGCAATTTGATAGAATCTTCATTACTGAAATGTAGTGTATTTTTTAAATTGTTAGATATAAGGTTTTATGAAAACATATTACTTTGATTTCAGAATTTTATCTATTTTATTTAGTGCACAGTATTCATTTGTGTAAGTTAAGAAACATTAAAAATATCAAAGCTGAAGACCAACCCCTAGACACATAGTAATTTGCCCACACAAAGTAAAAAAAATAAAAATAAAAAATAAAAAAAAATAAATAAATAAAAAATATCAAAGCTAAACACATTTATATATGATGATTAATTGATTTTTTGAAACTTAGCTATATTTCTGTAATTAAATAACTAGGATATTACACATTCATACTTTAGGCAATAATTCTAAGACTGAGTAAAATTGGGATTCCATTTCATCTCTTCCTCTTATTATGACATCCTCTACAAGCCTATTTCCCGACCTGTGGAATAAGCAAGATAAAATGACAGTTCCCTCTGGAGTGTATCAAAACATGTCAGAGCAATAAAAACTATGATAGCAAAGATGAAGTTTTCTGACCCCAGTCGTGGCTTCTCAGCTTTATAGAGAGCCACTGGAGATGGCCTTTTGCCTGGCCTCACCATCTCTCTTTCTCTAATCAGTGCATAAGACATTTCACATACATTTTGAAACTAAGAAATTTTTCTTTCAGAATTGAACTCTAGGGACAATTTAAATCTTTTAACCCACCGGCAAATTTCTCCAACCTAAAGGGTTAATAAACCATTCAGTCAATAAACTTTTGAAGACTTGAAGGAAAAAGTTGTAGAAGTCTACATGATACACAGGGGATCATATTAAAAGACAAATATATGTTCTTATTTAAAAGAGATTACTACCAAATCATGAAACTAAATAATATATGCATTCAGAATAGATATGATTAAATTAAGAATGAACTGATTGTTGACTTAGCCTTTTATATCCTATTGTGTTTAAGATACTATGTTAGGAATAAAAATGTGTTGGATACAAAGATTTCCCTCATGAATCTTTGCACCAGAAATAAGAAATGGATAACCCATATATAGAAGAGAATACAGCAAAATGCTAAGTGCCATAAGACCTCTCTTATGAATCAACATCATAGAAGATCACAAGAGAAAATAAATCTTTTCATGAAGTAAAGCCATGGAAGACTTCCTAGGGAGAGTCTTTGAGACCTAGGAAGAAAAGTTGAGCAAGTATTGAAGAATTGACAGAATTTAACTATGGGCACTTAATAAGAAAATACTTTTATACAAAGAAAAATAATGTGGCAGCAATAAAAGAGGCCTGTTAATAAAGAGTTTTACCTTAATTCTGGAGGGCAGAATTTCCAAAACTGGTTTCTAGAATTTCAATATCTGTTGAGATGTAAATGGGTATTCTATTAGAAGTAAAGACTTCTCTAGAAGAATTGAATTTGTGAAAGAGTGAATGCTCTATGGATCAAAACACCTCCAGGGCTAGTACTCATGGAGTGGAGACTATTGTTATGATGGCAACACCTGCTGCTACTAGACAGAAACTAACATTGGGATGTGAAGATGAGATGCTGGGGGTTGATGAGTAAGGAAATAGCCTGATTGATGCTATTCCTTGTAAAAGTAACCAGCAGTGCTTGGGATGAAAAGAGAAGAGATAAGGTGACTTTGCTAAAATAGAAGGCAGATCATGTCATTTATTTGTTTGTTTATTCTTTTAAGGACATTGTCCTTCTCTAGTGCTTAGGTTGGAATGAAGTGGCATGATCATAGCCTACTGCAACTTCAAACTCCAGGGCTCAAGCAATGCACTAGAGCAACTGGGACTACAGACATGTGTCACCACTCTTGGCTAATTTTTTAATTTTTTTTTTATAGAGATGGGAACTCACTATGTTCTCCAGGCTAGTCATAAACTTACCCTTGGTCTTCCAAAAGCTGGGTTGATTCATGTGAGCCACAATGCCTGGATATTTTTCTAATTATTAATTTGCAGTGACTTCTCATCTCACTTAGAGAAAAAGCCAAAATCCTTATTCCGGCCATCAGGGCCCTCTTCATCTTTATCACCTGTATCTTTCTCAGTCTCCTCTTGTTCTTTCTCTCTCAAACACTGCTCCAACCACACTGCTCTGTTATCAAACTTTATTAAAACCTACTAACCCATTATAACTTTTCTGTAATTTTCAAACTCCTTATCCTGCTCAATTCTTATTTATTAAATTTACCACCTTGTCATAGTCAAACATTTTATTTTCTGTCACTTACAGTTGAATGACACAGTCCAAGTAAATAGGGACAGATTCACTACCGTATTTCCAGCACCTAGAAAAATCAGTTACTCGAATAGGTACAGAAAGAACAGAATGAAGAGAAAATAAAAGGTGTGGAGATTAAAAGTATTCTGTTTTAGGGAATGTGAGAAGAAACAAGGACTTAATTTTAGGTGGGAATAGAGTAGACCAGACAGAATAATATTTAATCACAAACAATTAATTTATGCAATATAGTGAGAGGGAATGGGCTGTGGAAGCATTTTTTGGTTCAAATCTTAAATTTTCTACTTTGTAGTCAAGCATAATACTTCATCTTTCTGAGCTTCAATTTTATCTTCTATAGAAAAGGATAAAAGTTCTATTTTCAGATTGTTGTAGTTTATAAAGAGAATGAATGTCTACATATGACTCAGGTGGTAGTACTGACATTATTACAGTGTCACATATTTGAACATAGTTTTATTGGAATTAGATGTTTTATTTGTGTTGTCTCCATAGTAAACCTTAAGTGCAAAATAACGTACAAAATTCATGACTTTTACATTTTTCATAGCACTATGTCCCTATTATTGTTGTTTTACATGATACCAAAAAAAACCTCCCCATTTCTTGAACATAATCTGATTTTAATATTCATCAAACAATATACTTAATGTGTTTTACATATTAGAAAGCAAGTTCACAGTAGTAACCTAGCACAAAGGAGATAAATGAAAGAATTGAAATTAAAATGCAGATATTTCTGAAATTCAATTTTATCTCATGCTCTTTTCATACACTTACAATTATAGTTTGATAGTTCTTTAATGGATAGAATGTTTTATTAGGAAAGGTTTGTCTTTGTCTTATACATTTTCAAAATTTGAGTTTCCCCTTTGCTTATCACATTTTGCACGCATACCTAAATTGGCTATGCATGTTCCTTCTCCCCTTGCAGACTTCCAATGACTTCCTACTACATGTTGATCCAAAAATAAATGTTAGATTGTGACCTTTAAATGTTTACTCCAAGTTGTCGTTTTTACCTATTATTTACCGTCTAAGTTTATGACTCTTTGAACAAAGCTCCACAAATGCACCTGCAATGCAGAAGCTGTGGCTCCCAAAGTGTGGAGTGGTCCTAAATAAAGAAGTGTAAATTCACATAATTTGGAGAATTTTTTTTTTCAAATTTCCTGTTCCTTACCTTTAAGGACTTTTCTAGTCATAGGTCTCCAAGCATGAGAATTTTTAAAAGCTCCTCCAGTGGTTTGAATACAACCCTCACTTTATGCCTCTTGCTTGGAAGCTACTATCCAAGAGAATGAGATTTTTCAAAATATTTTACTCTGCATTCTTAGTGCCTAGCTTCATGCCTGTGTGGCAGCAGCATAACTATAATTCATGTCATCTTCTACTTGGTGAGAGAGAAAGAGAATCGGAGAAATAAACCAGTACAGCTCTCATCTCTGAGGGTGTAACGTTAATGAATAACTTAGAAGTAGTCTCAAGTCTAAAAAATATTGTGTATATATTTTCAGAAATAAAGGGAAGTGATTTTCTAGATAAACACTGGAAATAAATAACATGAGTGAAATGTATATAAGATTGAGATGACTATTTTGGAAAGAACAGAAAAGAAATTAGTGTGACTAGACAGTAATAACACAAATGTATGTGATTAATCTAAACTGTTATATTGGTAACAAGCAAAATTTTTCTGCTATTCTTTTTCCGAGACTGGATGTAATATATGAAATGTGTGCCTTGATGATTTCCACAGTTTAAGTGCTTTCAAGCTGAAGTATTTTAAAGACATTTAAATAATTTACTGCATTAATTTCTATCTCAACAAAGCCAACAACTATCTACTAACTACTCTATTGCACAAATGTTCTCTTATCTTACTGGTCTCTATATCTTTTTAAATGTTTTGTCAGTCTGATGGCCCTCACTAATTTGATCTCTTTCTACAACATTCAGTAAAGGATTTACTTCTTTAGTAAACTTTCCCTGACTGCTGCAAACTTGGGTTAAAAATATATCCTTTATGCTTTTATAGCATGGTAACATTTATCCCCCACCACACCAATCACATCCTGTGGTATGATTGTCAGTTGACTTGTTTGCCATAGTCCTTTTCCCTCAAAATAGTCTACTTGAAAGAAAGATATTACTTATTACTAAATTCTTTTTTTTTAATTTTTATAAGAGAAAGTTATTTATATATATATTTTATTTTAAAGATATGGGCTACAAGTAAAGATTAAGTACATAAGTGGTCTACATACAAGTGAAGTTTGGGCCTCCCATTGATTCTCACTTCACCTGGTTTGGGATAAGGCACTCTTATTGATATTATGTGCCTACCCCCACCTACCACCTCTGTCTCCTGGCGGTGTCCTGCTACTGCCAATCCCTTTCTTCTTATAGTTTTATGATAAATGTTCAGGGTCCATTTATGATTCAGAACATGTGGTTCTCAGTTCTTTGTTTCTGAGTATGATAGATTCTAAATCAATCCAAGTTGCTGCAAAGTCCATAATTTTGCCCTTCTTTGTGGTTGCATATTATTCCACCATGTATATGTACCACATTTTTTTTATCCAGTCCACTTTCGATGGAGACCATGGTTGGTTTCATGCTTTTGCTATTGTGAATTGTGCTTAATAAACATGTTTGGCAGGTATCTTTTCTGTAGAATGATTTGAGTTCTTCCAGGTATATTCTCAGAAGAAGGATTGTGTGATAGGTTAATTTCTAGATCTTTTAGAAATCACCAAACTGTTTTCCAGAGAGGTTGTACTAGTTTACACCCCCACCAACTGTGTAGAAGTGTTCCCTTATCTATGCATCCTCTCCAGCATGTGCTGTTTCTTGAGTTATTAATGATGGCCATCCTGACTGGAGTTAGGTAGTATCTCATTGTGGTTTTAATTTGCATTAGTTTGATGATTAGTGAGGCTGAGCATTTTTTCATGTATCTGTTGGTTGTTTGTATGTCTTCTTTTGAGAAGTGCCTATTCATGTCTTTTGCCTGCTTTTTAAAAGGGCTCTTCTCCCCCCCCATCCCCCCTTTGGCATATTTGGGTTTCTTGTAAATCCTGGATGTCAGGCTTTTGTCCAGATACACTGTTAGTAAATATTTTTTCCCCATTCTGTGGGCTGTCTCCCTAGTTTCTTGATGGTTTCTTTGCTTTGCAAATGTTTTTCAGTTTGATGAGGTCCCACTTGTCTATCTTGTTTCTTATGTGATGGACTTTTGGGGTTATGATTAGGAATCGGTTGCCTATTCCAATGTCTATAATGATGTCTCCTGAGTTTTCTAAGATTTTTACACTGCTCAAAAAGAATCAAAGAAGCCACAAACAAATGGAAAAATATTACATGCTCATGGATTGGAAGATTCAACATTGTTAAGGTGTGTATCCTACCCGAGGCAATCTACAGTTTCAATGCAATTCCCATTAGATTACCAATATCATTCTTCTCAGACCTAGGAACAGCAATATAGAAATTCATATGGAAACAAAAAGGACCATGAATAGCCAAAACAGTCCTCAGCAAAAGAAACAGAGTGGAGCGTATCATACTACCAGACTTTAAACTTTATCATAAGGATACAATAGTCAAAATAGCCTAGTATTGGTACAAGAACAGGCATATAGACCAATGGAACAGGATAGAGATTCTGGAAGCAAAATCTCAATTTTTCAAGAAACTCATCTTTGGCAAAGCCTCCATCAACAACCACTGGGGAGAGGAGAACCTGTTCAGTAAAGGGTGCTGGGAAAACTGGCTGACCACATACGGAAGAATGCCATAGGACCCCTACCTATCACCATAATCAAAAATCAACTCTAAATAGATCAAAGACCTAACTGTAAAACTTCAAACTATAAGAATCTTATTAAACTCTAATCACTTTTTACTGCTAGATGCATATCAGTTTTTATTGTAGGTGACAATTTTGAGAAAGGATATCCATAATTGGAAAAATCACACTTAAAAACTGTTGCTACAGTTTAAAGGCAAAGAGAACTGTGCTTAAAGAAATCTGGGGGAAATTAGTCCCACAAAGTTGAATGAAAATGTGAGAGAGGCAATTGATGCTTTCTCTCTGATGTTGCCATCTGCTTTAATAAAGGAGTCTGGAGCATATATAGATGTCTTTTTTCAGCTATTCAATAAATAAAATGCTCAAATAACAATAAAGTTATAATGTAAATTTTTGATTTATACTTGTTTGCTTTAAGTTTAGCATTGTTATTAGTAGTTATATAGTTATTTTTTCTTTGCTTATAATACAAAATATTCATTCATTACAATTTAGTCAATGTTTATTGGGAAAATTATTTTTAGGTTGATTCTCAGAGCGCTTACCTGCAGGTAAATGATTTTTCTATATTACAAAACGGGCCAGGCCTTGTTTGTTAGAAACCCTGTGAAACTAAAATATACTAGTTATTTGAGATGTAAACAAGGCATTACTATCATAAGTCTTAGTGTTTATTTACCCGTGTTTTCTTTCTGGTTAGTTTTAGTTTCCCCTTTAATTGCATTGTCATAATCTGTTACAACATATGGATACTAAATTAACTTTGTCTTATTATGGAATCTAATTTGATATGTATATGTAAATACGTTTTTATTTATTTTATCAGCTTTTATCAAAGATAAAAAGGTATAACAAACAGCCACCCTTGCCGCCAAATCCATATTCAAGGAAATACTGTGTATTAGAACTGACTTGGTTGAAGTCAATTACAGGAGCAACAGTGTCACATAAAGGAAGTGCCAAGCTTTCATAAAGGTAGTTTCTAGGTATCATAATTATAAAATTACATGAACATATTTATTGGGTTCACAGCAAATTTTTTATGAAATTGAAGATGCTGGAGCTGAAATATAGCCAGATTTGGTAACAGCATGCAAACAACCGTCAGAGTCAAAAAATCATTCAAAAATGTCTAATCCCATAACTGTATCAAAGCTGGCAGGTGCTCACTACACAGAACATTAATTTGGGAGATTTAGAGGGGATTTTAAAGATAACCTTCTGTGCCCAGTATGTTAAGAATTAAGTGTCTCAGGATAAAAATACTGAATATTTTATAATCAATAGTTAAATTAAGATACATTTTGAACAAGAGAATATTTTCAATCCCAGGTTAATTATATATTTTCATTAAACTTCTCTGTTTACATGATGGAATCTGGACAAGAATATGAAAATAATATCAGAATTGTTTCAGTTCATATACAATAAAAATGACAATAATCAGAATAATGGATCACAATCTGAAGGTGTTTGATGTATAATAGCAAGTGCACAGTCCCATGAACTACTTATAAACACCTAGATAAGGACTTTGAAGGACAATGTTGGTAAAATCCTCTGATTTCGCTTACTCAGTTTTGAAGTGAGCTACATCTTAACCTACAACTATCACAGTGCCACGCAAGCCAATTTAACAATCAAAAATTGTTACAAATAAAGTCTTCAAATGAAGTCTTTACAAATAAAATCTTTACAAAGTCTTCAACACTTGACTATGTTTTCTGGTGAGTTCTGAATTATTGCCTTAAGGAACTAAAATTCAAAAAGGGGAAGGGTTTAGAAAAAAGCAGAAAATATACTGAACAAGAATAAATGACCAAAATGTGACACATATATTTGATCTTCCTAAGAAGTGTCAAAAGTGACATTAATCTGATTTAAATATATGAGTTTGTGGATCAAAGGGGTAATTTTCTAAAATTGTATTATCCCTTAATATTTAGCCTTGGTTACATGAGTTTCAAAACACCAGATTTAAAATGTCACACAAGAAACCTGCAACAGAAAGATCTAGGGAAACAATATAGTGTTGATTAATTATCCAAGAGAAAAGGAGCTAAGAGTTTAAAAACATCTCTTAATCCCTTTTCTAAATGTGAACAAAATACTCTTCCAACACTTTAGAAAGAACATAATACACAAACCAAACAAATTGACATAAAAGTTATAACTATGCCTTTAGTACTTCCTAATCTTCCAGTGCTTCCTAGAAGTAGATCAATGTTAGCAAATGTATGCAAAAACTTTAATTTTTCTTTTGTCTGACTAATTGAAATTCATGCCTGTGATAAACAATCAATTGGACATAAGGTCTACTTCTACCCAGTCTTATTCTTATCCTTTCAAACTTACAAACCTTGTCATTCAATTAAGTATTTGAGAATATTTTCAATTTCATTTTCTAATTTTTTAAGTCCAGCTGACCAACCCAAGCCTGGAGCAATCCAATTGACTGATGTCTTTGTTCCTCTATTTAGGCAGTTGAATCTGACTGGAGAAAATCACAAAACCCTCCAAAAATTGCCTCTGTAAAGTAATGTTCTCTGACCTCAATAGGGCCATTTACACTGCTCATCAGCTCTTCCCTGTTCTGATAAGATTTTTCTCCATTTTCCATAATATCTAATCAAACCATTTCTTATCACAACCATCCTACTCTATTACCTTCCCACTCATTCTCAGCTGAAAATCTTGCCTTCCTACTTAACAGAAATATAAAAGTACTCAGATAAGAACTCTTTTACCTTCATGACATCCCATCTACAAAAGTGACAGTGTATCATAACTAATTTCTTTCTCTCATTATGATAGCAAATATCTTTCTGACTGAGGTTAACTCCTCCACATGTTCTCTGGATTCCATGAATGTTACCTCAGAAGTTTCATTTCAATTATTAGACCTTGTTCCATTTTTCATATTTCCTTTTTTACTTGCACTTTTGAAAAATCCTCATGTTTCTCACATTTGTTCTTATATTCCAAACCTCTCCAGTTTTATCGCCCTCCCTATTTTTTGTATTGCCGAGCTTCCCAAAAAAGACACTTAAAAATCCCATCATCTGCTTCCTCTTTTCCCATTTACTATTTAGATCATTGCATTAAAAATTCAATTTCTTACTTATCCGCTGTGCAAGCTTTTAGCAAGTCTGTTACTGATTTTTTTGTTTGTTTGCTATATCAAAAGAATATATCTATTCTCCAGGCTGTATTTGACGTTGTAAATCATGACCTCTTCCTTAAAATCAAAATTTCCTTAACTTTTTCAATGTTAAGTTCTTTTAGCTGTTCTCTTATCTCACTCTTTGTATGTTCCTTCTCAGCCTCCTTGCAGATTTACATTGGTGAACTTATCAATTTAGAGGACATTTTAAATAGTGTGCTGATGACTCCACTGACAGATTCTGCAAAACCTGTCACTCACTCAAGTCACTGAACTCAACAAACTTGTAACATGACATTCTTTACATTAAACTAAGAAAATATAAAAAGTGAAATATCTGGACTCACCTCCAGTCATGGATCTTCATTTTATTATCTCCCATGAATCAAATTCAAATGTTAGCCTGGGAAATCAGGATCTTTTAGTATGAGTTGCCAAGATTAATAAGCAAACATAGGCAAAGATTATATCTTAAAGACAAAATCTTAAAATACAAGATAATAATTTCATGATCTTTTGTTAGGAAAGAGACTAAATGAGGAACATATGTTTAAAACATTTGTAACTGACGAAATATTAGTATCCAGAATTTATAAGTAAATTGAATAAATAAGCAAAATAGGTACAATAAATAGGAATTTTTAGGGAAATAGAGATTTCAAAGAAAAGAAAACACAAGTTGTGAAAACAAGAATACCATATCATTACATAAATATAAGTGCCAAACAATATCCAGTGCATTTCAGAAGTGAACACGTCTGACACAAGCAAATGTTGGCATGATGTTAAGTAGTGTCACACAGACAGAAACCTTCTCTGAGGAACCTTCACTCATGAACACCAAGAGATGTGTACATAAGAGTGTATTAAGTAATATTGTTCATAATAAAGAAGGATAAATAAATCCCAAATTCTCATCAATATTAGAATAGATACATAAATTGCAATGTTTTTATACAAAAATATTATGCAGTCATGGAATAAATGAAATATAGTTATGTGCATCAATATGGATGAATTTTGAATGTCATCTTACTTAAAAACAAATTTATATAAGAAGCTCATAATAGTAAAAACCAAATAAATACGTTTGTATATTTATGTATATTTTGTATATATTATGTATATTTTCTGTGTACTATAAAGTCAAAATAATGTTTATACTACTAAATTTAGTATAGTAACTGCTTTTATGTCTGAGTAGCAAAGGAAAATTGGATTTTTTAGTGCTACCCAGTAGGGTTTAAATATACTCATATTTTAATTTTTAAGCTGAGTGATGGATGCATGAGTGCTTACATTTTCTAATAACTTGTTATAGATCTGTTATTTACATATTTTAGTTTAAAAATGCATTAGTGAAAAGAAGGCAGCTACCTCAATAACTAGAAGAGAGTATAAAATCTGATGATTTTGAAAAATAGAATTCTCCTGAGATAGGCAGAATTATTCTTCAAAGACACTCATGTCTTAATTCCCAAAACTTGTGAATATGAGTATGCTACCTCACCTAGCAAAGTGAATTTACAGATGTGATTAAGTTAAGGATTCTGAGATCAGGAGATTATACTGGGTCATTGGGGTGGCTTCATTGTAATCACAAGGGCCTTTAAAAGTAATAGAGGTATGAAGATGGGAGAGTCAGAGGATAAAACTATGCAAGAAAACACAGAGAGATACAAGTCTGTTGACTTTGAAGATGGAAGAAGGGGTCAAGAGCCAGGGAACATAGGCAGCCTCCAAAAGATGGAAAAGGCAAGGAAACAGATTCTCCAATAGAGGATCCCAAAAAGGAGCACATACTGGCAAAACCTTGCTTTTAGTCCAGTAAGATCCATGCTCTATGATATTAAAGTTGAATAGTTTAAAGCCACTACGTTTGTGGCAATTTGTTTCAGCAAGAAGAGGAAACATACTTTACAACACACAGCATATCTATTTTATTGTATGCCTTTTTTGTGTCTAAATAACTGTTGAGAACTGCTGGAAAGACAAAGCAAACAACTTACAAAAGTGCTGTGCCACCATTATTCCTACCACTAAAATTCTCTTTGTAGTTAACATATGCAAGGCATTTTGTGCAAGCTGACTACATGTATCATGTATTTAAATGCAGTCACAAACCCATAGAGCAGGAATCATTATCTTCTTTTAATAAATAAGGAAACTAAAGCCCCAGTGAGTTAAGAGAATTATCAGCTGTTAAAAGTCACACTACTGGTTGGTTAATTGCATGTGATTAATATTTTTTAAAAATAAAAATTAACATTATTTGTGAAATTAAGAGAGATAAAATTGTGTGTACAATTAGTAACACAAGTAATCATCTATATAAAATATGTCATTGTTATGCATACATTGTTATTAATATAGCTACAATATAATTACATATATAAATATGAAAATTTATTGAAGGACTTCTACATGATGTGTTAATATTTATCAAAACATCAGTCAGGTAACAACTTCTCAAAATTAACTCTCTAGTACAGTCTTCAAATGCAAACCATTGTGATAGAAACAAAAGAAACACTTATGAATAGTTCTTAATCAACCTATCTTATGCATGTATTGAATTATAGTGGATAATGATTTACTCATTTGCTTTAAACTTAACTCAACTAGAATACCACAGGGGTATGTAATCTAGGTAAGAGACAGATGTTACCGAAGAGGGTGAGTTTTCATTATTGAGGGGAAAAAATGTAAGGGGCCTGGCAATTATTTCTTTATTATAGCATGTATTTCTTTTCATATTTTATAAAAATGTCAGATCAAACACTGAGAAAAAATGGTTTACAAATTCAGAACTCTTAATAGAAGATAAAAAAGAGATTAAAGACAGCATTAAAAAGATTAAGTTTTGAAAAGTGGATGGAGATCAACTTTCCATTTTACTGTTACTTCAAGTCAATTCAAAGGCTACTTTCAACTTTACAGTGAAACATGAATTGATTGTAATGGCATCTATGGAAAAAATTTGCCTCAAACACTCTAACAAAATGATTCCAAGAGAGTAGTTATGCCTATAATGTTGTTATCACTCTATGCCTCAAAGCTGGAACTGTATATTAAAAGAAAGTATTTGAAGAAAGAAAAGTCGACTGAGACTCAGAACTCTGGAGCAAAAAAAAAAAAAAAAATCCCTCTATATCATCAAGCTTTAACTTTTAGCCAAACAGTCAGTTGTCAGTTTAAAAGCATACATTCATATCATGTTTCTATACATCACACCTCTTGGAGACAAAACTGATAAGTTCACCTGAAAAATACAGGTGTAGAAATTTAATAACAAATATGGAAAATAAATATTTACTTGTATTTGCTTTTAAAGAAGCTGACAAATAGTTATAAACTTTCACAAAAATAGAGTTGATCTAAATTCAATATATATCTGCAGCTTTATAAAAGCTCACAAGCTCCGTGCTTATTCATTTATTCTAACCTGATTTTTTTCTTGTGTATACTTGACCAAATGCTTATGAATTTCAAGCCATTCAGAACAAATCAACATTGAGAAGTAAATAAAGGCATTTTTAATACTAGAAAGGTGATGTGATGGATTTGCATTCCAGCAGAGAATCCATGAAGAAAATGGATTCTCATCAAACAAGACCCTCTCACATCCTTCTCTCTGTGAGAAGCTCAAGTTCTATAATCAAAGTTCTATAATCAAAATAAGCAAAAGAACTTCCTTTTGCTTATTTTATGGTATGTATAATAGAAGCTAGTCTATCTATTCATGCTCCTGGACACTAATATACTAAAATACTTCTAAGTATAGTACATGACATTTGGATATAACTGCTTTGGCACAAACACAGTTGACCTTGGTGTCATTTCATTCAGACCTCAAAAAATTAAGTTTTTACTTTATTTTTTAAAAATTGTCATGGTATATATCTATAAGAGACATTCTTGCTTCGTGTTTGAAACCCACCACTACCCCCCCAACTAGGAGTTTATCACATCCCTGACTCCAGCAACACTGGATTCAAAGGTGTGATGTCGAGAGATGCTGGTTGAATGTCGGGGAGGGATGCAAGGGAAAAGACACAGAGCAAGGCTTGATGACATCTTAAAGTTCAGAGATGTGTAGTGTACACATAATGTAATTCATAAGAACAGTTTTCTTACATTTTTAACTTTTTTGCCAAACTATTTTGCAATAGCTGCATCAAAATAGCTGTTATCTGTTAGAAATTATCGGAAGACAGATGGAGACCCTCAAAAGGTAATTAAAGAGAGTTTAAGGAAGTTTAATGTAAAATACAGGCAGGCAGGCTTAAGAGATATGACATGAGATGCCGAAACATTTGGAAAGTAGCAGATATGTAAATCTGTTACCATCCCAGCTCTGAATCCAGAGACCATATCTATAGTTGAGCTCTGAACCCATTCAGTAGTTAAAGCCAAGGGATATCTGAAGCTGCAAATAGAGGACTGCTAGGAGAAAAGAAAGTCATGAAAAACAACGGGAAGTGGTTCTGACATGGAAAGTAAGAATATCCAGCACAGTTCTTCTCTTTTGCTTCTCAGGATACACTATTCTTTCTTTGTCCATCATTTTGTGGTGTTATAATTATAGTCCTACCCAAAAGTTAAATTGAAACACTAGCTACCATCAGTACTGGTACTGATCACTTATATATGATATAAAGGGAAAAACAAACAAACAAAAAGAGGCAGGATGAGGGGAAATACAAATAGTGTATAGAAAATATAGGTTTTCCTTTCACACAAATATGGTGGTGCTCTATTATCTTTGTTTTTGTTGGTTTGTTTTAGATTTCCAGGGTCAGTTAATGCCAGTATCATGATGAACAGTTTGCATCTCATAGTTTCTTAGTGGCTCATGGTCAAGAATTCAGTTGATGTTAGGGTCAATAGCAAGCATGGAGATGTTTTTCAAACACAGAATAGTTGCCTCCTGAGGAAGAAATGGCCTTATTCCAAAGTCCTAGGGGTCTGCATTGTGATTACCATATTGAGACTTGTCAGAGGTTCCCACAATATCCATATCTTTCTGAAACTTCCAGTATAATAGAATTCGTGTAGCAGGCCAGTTTGCCTGCAGCTTGGACTTGCTATAAAAAGATCTTACATGACACTTTCTATGCTCTTTCAAAAACAATGTAAGAAATGTGTTCTCTTGGCAACCACAACAGCTTCCATAGTCAAGGAAATATATTATTTTCATCAGAAAGAGTTATCTGATTTTTTGAAGCATATTTTCTTGAGCCAGTCCCACAGAGGGCTTTATTCTTTGCTTCCATGCCTCTTCCTCGCTATGCCAACCCTCACTTGGCCTTTCCTTATTATGTTCGTAGTTCCATCCTATAAGGAAAGCACTTCATACATTTTTGTGCAAAATAGAGGCAAACTGAGGTCACCAATATAATTCCTGAAATAGTAGAAGTCTGCTCACTCAGTCAAGTAATTATTTCTTTAGCTCTCCTCTCTCAAAGAGAGGTGATATATCAAATGAGGGTGAAACACTACTTCTTCAAGAAGTGACTTTATTTTAGTATTTTTTTATGTTGTGAGGTTCTGTACCACTGAATCTTGATGAAATACTCGGAGAAATTCTTTGTAGAGTGACAGTTTTAGCTGAGGTACAATTCACATTAGATTTTCTGTATTAATTAGAGCAATGTGATTGGCAGGACTAGGATGATATAATGTGTATTTTATGCACTGCAGCTTCAGTAAAAATGGTTGTATTTTCAATAAGGAGAAGTAGGGGTTATGTTGTGAAAATTTACTTCACCAATTTGAATATTTATCTTATTGTAGGACTCCTGGGAGATTCCAAGTTTAACTCAACATATGGTCTGTAAATTGAAAATTAAATTTATTTGTATAAATTTGACACAATAGGAGTTAAGCACAAATGAAGGATATAAGCATATGGTGGATTTACCACTAATTGAGAGCCTTACATTATGAGAAGTAAGTAGAAGAGGGGTTTTGGTAGTTATAGTTTTATATTGTGACAATATATAACTGAGGAGATTACTTATGTTCTCTCTTGACTATTATTCCAAAGCATGGGTGATTGTTTTTTGTTTGCTTTTACAAAATGCATTCAGGAAAATAACTGTTTCACCTAAAATTTTTAAATTAATTTGTATATATATATATATATACACATATATATATATTTCATATATAATTATATATTCATATTTACACACACAAACACATTACTTCCAACAGATATTTCTCTTTTTCCCTGATAATAAAACATCAACTTTCTATCTAATAGGTATCTCCAATCAAAGGGAAGCTATACCCCTTCTATTTTACTAGAGCAATTGTCCATAACTCACTCCTTTCTGCCAATGGCTATGATAAACTAAGCCACATGACATAATTCTAACAAATGAGATGTCAATGAAGAATGCTGGAGCTTTAAAAACATTCATTTTCTAAATTAGAAACACAAATACCTGTGATTAGAAGATTCATTTTTTTTTAACATGGGCATGGTGCTCAGTTGCTTATGTTCACCATATGTGGTTGAGTGATTGTTCAATGTCCACTGGAAGATAAAGGAGGAGATTTGACGAACTCTGTTTTGGATGTTGCATCCCTCAGTTCACCTGATTATGTGTTGCCCCCAAAGAAGGTGTAAACCTTGAAATCAGTTCTACTTCCACAATACAACAGGAAAAAACACATTTCTTCTTTTAAAAGGCAATCATTTCTGTGAATTCTATCCCTTCATGCTTTCTCAGGAATTGTAGATTATTGGTTGTACTTTGAGTATCCTATGCAATCAATAAGACTCTCTCAAATTATTAATTCACGGTTACTCACAATCAAGTCTAATATATTCAAATATAAAAGATCTTCATTAAACAGATTATCACCCTCTTTTGTCAGTGTCGTATTTTTCAATACTGTAATTTATATTCTCTGTCTTTCTTTCTCTACTTCTCATTAGCTTTCTATTGCTGCTAAAACTAATCAGCACAATATAGTGGCTTAAAATTACACAAGTTTATTCAGTTCCAGAGGTCAGAATTACAAAATGGATTTTGGTGAGCTAAAACCAAAATGTTGGCAGTATTTTACCTTGTCCAGAAGTTCCCAGTGAGAATCTCTCTCTTTGGCTTCCCCAGTTTCTCAAGGCTGCCCACATTCCTTGGCCTTTGGCTCCCATGACATCTTCAAAGTCAGCTACAAAGTTTCTCTCTGACCTTGTTTGCTTTATATAAATCTCCTCTGACTCCTAAAAGCCTCACTCCACAAAGGGCCCTATGATTACATTGGATTTGCATACCAGAATAATCCAGCATTATCTTTTTATCTTATGATTCTTAAACTAATCACATTTACAAATTGCCTTTCATCACAACATATTCCTGAGATTAAGTCTTGGACTTCTTTGCTGGGAGACATTGTTTAGCCTACCACACACCTCCCACTAATGCTTCAACTTTCCTTACATAGCTTATGCACCATCATTCCACTAAAATCACCCTTACTGAATTCACTATGAATCTGAATCTCTTTAAACAAAAGCAAACAACAAAAGCATTTGAATGGATTAACACATTTTTTAAAGAAGAGTTTCCCTCTTAAAACACTCTTTTATTAGCTTCCATGATAGTATACTTACATGAATTTACTGGTCTCATTTTCTCTTTGCTTATTCTTCATACTTACTCATATTTTAACAAAGAATACATTTTCAGATGTGATTATAACTCATGAAAATTGTGAGTGTATTTTCTTCTGGACTTCCCCCTTTCTACCTGGTTGCTCTCAGAAATGTAGACGTACACTTTAAGTTACATGGTTTATTTGTTGTAAATTAAGCATTGAATAAAATAACTTAGGACCATGAGCTTTCCAAACAGTGGAAAGTACACACTTTATTTCTGTTAAGTGTAGTGAAAGAGCCAAGACATATAGATATAATACCATTCTTTGTCCTCACCTCTTCACTTCTAGCTATGCCCAGGCACCTGCCTGATTGTTCTTTCTAATACATCAAGGTCTACATGCCTACTGCATCTGGACAACCTCTGCCAGTTTCCTGTACAATATGGTCATCACACAAAACCTAGGTCCCAAAATTGCTTCTTTTAAAAACTCAGGTTCCAAGAGATCTGTTTCCTTCTTGCCGTTTCCCTGGACGTTTCCTTAAATTAGGAGCATGTGTAGAATTCTACCAAGATTAATGATAATAGTAGACTTATACCACAATATTCTTTTTTCTCTGTTCATTTCCTCAGCTGCACTTGTCAGGGAAAATATGAACCCTCTCTCAGTACCTTCTTTTAACCAGTATCATTTACATTTCTAGTTTACAAATTTTGGGGTGTGAGGTGAAAGATTTCTTCTATTTCTATGGCTTAATGGAATTTTCTTGCTTCTGGAAATTGCTTTTGGTATTTCAATGTAGATCTAGGAACAAGAGAGCTGGACATCTGTTTAAATTGCTGTTGTTTTGGAAATAACATCACACATTAGATTTTTTTTGATATATGACTTTTGCCTTTTTAAAAAGTCTTGTGCAGAAGGAAATGAGGGAACCTCCCTATAATCAGAAAATTTGTTTCTTTATCCTCAGTTTTAAAATACAGTCTGTTTTAAATGTGGGACTATATTAAAACATCTCCCCCAGATGTCTCAGAAAGTGGTTTGGGATACATAGGGCAAGGAAATGCCAGAACAAATAAACATATTTGTAATATTACTTTGCAAAGCAATTTAAGTATGTGTTTTACAAATAAGGGTGAAAGAGTAAAACATTTTTTAAAAGATTCAATACACATTTTAAAAATAATGAGATTTAGAAAATAAGGTAAAGTGTTAGGTAAAATATACACATATACTTGAAAAGAAAGAGTCGCAGTATTTTTATAGCAATCTTGGCTTTTAGAATAAGTAAAGTGAAATTATTTTTACTGAGGTGCTGATTTGCCTCATTATTGCCTAACCTGGAAGTTATAGAAAACTATGATTTGTTAACCTATATCTTCCATTCCAATTCCTAAAGATACACTCTGCCTCTGAAGTTTATTACACAGAAGCAAAATGGCTCTCAGAGAAAAGAAAAAGACATAGCTCGTCTTTGTTATAGAAAAAGTTACTTTGTGTTAAAAACTGGTATTTCCATCATAGGAAACTTTAATGCAACCGGCTGTGTGTGTGAAATAATGAGTCCAAAAGTCAATAGACACTTTTCTCGTATAGCAAAGGTCACAAGCCTTTGGTTGTCCACACTGGAGCTGTTTTGGCTTTCAGGGTACATGCACCTCATTTGAAAAGCCTTTCTGTGACAGCTGCTGTGTCTCCATCTGTTAGAGCACAGCATATTTCAAAGGTGAGAGTGGCACATTCAAATGCTGAATCTGGACGAGAATCTTAAGAAACATTATTTCATGGACAATTGCAAAATGGCATTTGGTCATTTCAAGTAACAACTCAGTAGGGTTCCACTTCTAGGGTGTCATGAGTTTAGACATTGATTAAAAACAATTTATTTTTTCCAAAACTACCATAAAGATTAATTAAATCATGCATTTAAATGGTCATTAAAATATGCAAAAAATCATATTTTAAGGATAATTAAATAACATGAATAGATGAAAAAATTAAATATCACTATGGTGCAGCATAAGGTGAACTAAATAGGATCTCCTGCTTACCACTAGGGCCCTGCCAACCCCCTGCCTCCATAACCATGATTGCCGTGCATGCTATTGTAATTTTAACAATTTGAGATCAATTTATTTGGGTCTATGGGTACACCTCTAATATAATTATTAAAATACAAATGCAGTAAATATGTGACATATTCTCTCATTATTTATTATTCTGAGAGTAATTTTAAAAAATCAGCAATCTCAGAGCTACTTACAGTTTTGAGAACATGGGGGTGTGATAAAAATGCTGACTATTTAGAGGACAGGCATTGTCTCTATTTCAGTTTTACTGTAGAACTGACTGTACTAACCCTGCAGAAGCAGTCTCACAAAATGCTTAAGAGTGTGCATTCTAAAATCAAATTACCAAGTTTTGAATCTGGACTATGACCATTACTAGTTGTGTGAATTGGGCTATGCTATTAAGCTTTTTCTGCCACAATTTCATTTTTTGTAAAAGGTAGATGATGATAATATATACCTTACAGTTAAGTATTAATTATAGTAACTATATTAATAGGAATATATCAGTTTTAAAAGTACATGACCCATTTTAAGTAACAAGAAAATGTCAGCAAGTTTTAAAAAATAAGGAATGTTTAGTAATACACGCACGACTCTGAAACTACATATTCTTAGACTCGAATATGCCATGAGCATAAAGCCTTCTCTTAATACTTGTGGTAGTATTTCTTGCAAATGCATCTCCAGTAATAGTTTCTCTAGTTGGTTTTGCCAATGTTATAGATGCATTTAAAGATGTCTACACGTTTTAGACATTCATTAATACGTATCATGTTGTGCTTAGGTGTATGTCATTTTAAGGACTAAGTATCCACTGGCTAATATAACTGTCAGCATACATTTCCATCCCGTCAATAGTAAGCATTTCTAATTTAAATTTAACAGTTTTCAATTAATTTAGCTTTCGTATTTTCATGGTGCATTTATCTACTTAGAGTTAAAACATGTGCTCTACATATATTTAATTATTTCAAATTCCAAAAGCACATAAAATGTTATAACACCGTAAAATATATGCTTTATGTTTTCTATTATTGAATTATATTGTTCTATATAGCTGAAAAAAATGAGTAAGAGTGAAATAATTTTCCATCACTTCCCAACCATTAAACCACATTCTCTTTAGTTTTTCATCATCCTTCATTTAAATGTAATATAATATTTTTTTTAATTTGGAAAAAATATTCTAAATGAGTATTAATAAGGTGTTTCTAAAAGTGGTGATGGATGTAGAATTTAATGTTATTAATTATTGATAAAGTTTCCATTCAATATTGGTTATTGAGGCTTATGGCTGCTTTTTGTGTTTGTAACATTCGTTTCAATGAACTATGATAAATAATTGTAATGGGTACATTATAAATTTCATTTATTTACTATTGGTTTGCTTAAGTTATTATGTTTGTGCTATATTTTATGCTTCCAAACCTACTTTACCATATTTACTTTGCACTTATATGTGTGTTTCATATTTATCTTGTTTTTTTTTTATTGCGGGACTGAATTTTCATGAAGATTAATCTCAGGAATAAAAGGTGTTTTAATATTCAACATCTTTATATCTAATATGTAAGCCTATGCTATTCAAGGTCTTAAACTAAATTTTAAAATTTATTTAGGGAGTGGAGCCTTGTAAGAGTAAAGCCAGATGAATTGGGGGTCTAGCAACCCGTTTAATCTTCATCGTCATGCTATGAGAAAGGCAAACCTGCCACTAGTTTTACTACTTAGTATCTGAAAACAAAACTGAGACACACAGAAGTTTAGTGATTTTTAAATTTCAATGCAGTAGAATAAAGTGGATATACTCAATTGAACAAGAAGAGAGAATAAAAATAAATTTGTTAAGTAGAAAATATCCAACAAAGAGGGCTGAAACTCATACTAGCACAAGAGTAATTGCTGCAAATGTCAATGGGGTGTATTCGTTTCCCATGATTGCCATAAGAAACTACCACAACCTCTACAAAACCACAGAAATGTATTATCTTATAATTCTGGAGACTCAAAGTCTAAAGTCAAAGCACGCTCCTTCAAAAGGCCCTTGGGGAGAATCCATTCTTTCCTCTTTGAGATTCTGGTGAACCCAGACATTCCTTGACTGATGGCCACATCTTTCCAATCTATACTTCCATGGTCACTTTGCCTCCTATTCCTCTAAATTTCTTCTCCATGTGTCTGTCCCAAAAGTTCCTCAGACTATCTGTTATAAGGGAACTTATGATTGCTTTTAGGGAATTTCTGGATAATTCAGGCCTTCTTTAAAGAACCATAGTTGAATTATATCTATGGCAATGTAAAGTGATAGTCACTCTTTTGTCCTATGAAGTAATATTCACTGGGTCCTGTGTTTTAGAATAAGAGCATATCATTTGGAGGGGCCACCATTGATCCCACAACATGGAGTGTCCCATCAAGAAGAGTCATTACTTAAGAGAAAACAATCTAAGAATATATTGTCTATAAGAAGTTCACCGAACTAAAAAGGATAACCAATTCTAAAACTAAATTGTTAAGTCCAGATATTACAAGCAAATATAAAAGCAAAAATAACCCAATACAAAAATTTTTCAAATATTTAAATTCGAATATCTAATGATATGTTATTTAAGCTAAACTTATGATTAGCAATACTTTAAATGCTTAAAAATGGAAAATAGATTAAGAGATCTTAAAAATGTAAAACCCCCAAATGTATATAGCCCCCAATTTTATAAAGAACAACTACAATTTAAAGAAAAAGCACAAATAAACTATTGTAAGTAGCCATTTTAAATGTACCTCTCACAAAGGGATGGTCAATCACATTAAAAATAAATAAAACACACTTCCGGTAGGATGGCGATGGCACAGGTGGAACTGTGAGATTCTCCACGAAAGTGAGTTTCCATAAAGATTCTTGCTCCCCCCCAACCCCTACCCCTGCCAGCCACACTGGTTCGAGGCCTGGAGGCCCTAAGTCCCACGCACTGCCCTGCTGCCGTGGCCCCCACCGCTGCTGCTATTCCGCCCCAGGCGGCCCTGGGCCTCCAGCCACGTGGACCTCCTGGCTCCCGCCCTGGCTACACCGCCTCACCCAGCACCAAGTCTCCACCACCTCCGGAGGACCTCGGATCCTGCCTTGCGGAGCTCCAGGTGCCCTCCTCAGCTGCACTGCTCAGCCCAGCACCCAGCCGCCGCCACCCGCTGACTCCCTCGGCTCCCGCCTGTCAGAACTCCGGGCCCCCTCCCTGGCTGAAGCGCCCAAAGCCGCCACCACCCACGGAGGCCCTCGGCTCCTGCCCCTTGGAGCTCTGGGCTCCCTTCCTGGCTGAAGTGCCCTGCCCAACCCAAAGCTGCCACTCCCCATGGAAGCCCTTGGCTCCTGTCCCTTGGAGCTCCGGACCCCTCCCTGGCTGAAGTGCCCTACCCAGCCCAAAGCCACCGCTGCCTGTGGAGGTCCTCCACTCCCATCCCTCGCAGCTCCGAGCCCCTTCCCTGGCTGAAGATCCCCACCCGACCCCAAGCCATCACCACTCTCGCAGAGGCCCTTGGCTCCCACCCCTTGGAGCTCCGGGCACCCTACCTGGCTGAAGCACCCTACCCAGCTCCAAGCTGCTGCCGCCCACAGAGGCCCTTGTTTCCCGCTCTTTGAAGCTCCGCGACTGCCTCCGGACTGAAGTGCCCCGTCTGGCCCCAAGCCTCTGCTGCCCACAGAGGCCTGGCTTCTGCCCCTCAGAGCTCCAGACTCTCTCCCTAGCTGAAGCGCCCAGCTCCGCCTCAAGCTGCCACCACCAATGGAGGCCCTGGGCACCTCTGCCCCTCGGGCCTCCTGGCTCCTCACTGACTGAAGTGCCTCACTAGGCCCCAAGCTGCCACTGCCCATGGAGGCCCTCAGCTCCCACCCGCAGAGCTCCAGGCTCCCTCCCTGGCTGCAGTGCCCAGTCCTGCCCCAAGCCTCTGCCACCCAAGGTGGCCCCACGGCTCCCTCCCTGTGGAGCTTCAGGCTCCCATGTCTGTGGCACTGCCCCGCCCCCAGCCACCCTGTACACTATGCTGACCAGCAATGCCTGGCAGTCTTGCACTCCATCTCCCCCAACTTGCCCCTGGCCACAGCAGGACCAGAGAACAGCTGGAGCTCCCAGACCAGGCAGAGACCTGTATTGCCCCATGAGCTCCACCCAGCTCTACATAGCCTCCAGCTTGGTACCTAAGAACAAACAAAGGAAAAGAGGCCCAAGCCACGTGTGACACGCTGACCTACAGAACCTGACTGTCTCGCACTCTGCCTCCCCCAGCTGGACCCGGCTACAGTTGAACCCGAGATCCTCTGAAGCCTGGTGACCAGACAGAGACCTACAGTGCCTCGCCCACCCAGCTCTGCCCAGCCTCCAACCTGGGATCTAATACCTCATGTTTGGGTAAGGGAATAAATAGTACATCATAAGGAGAATGGTCAGCTTGTGTGTCTGTATGATTGTATGTTCTAGTTTGTTTGTTGTTGTCATTGTTGTTTTTTTTTTTGTTTTTGTTTTTGATTTCTCTTACTCCTATCTTTCTTGAGGTCTATTTTCATTTATGAGTGAGTACCTTTGTTTGTTCGCCTTCATACTCTTCACTGTCTCCACCTTCCGCTTCTCCCTCTCTCTGTTCCATTTCTTTCACCTTTCTTATATCATTTTACTTTCAGGGAGCAAACCAATACTCCCACTTCATGAACAGATTACAAGGCAGTGGGAAGCGGGTTCCAGAGTATCCATACACCTGTCAGTGGATACTGAGAACTGTAGATAAAATTTGAATCACAGCTCCCCCCTCAAATAAATCTTAAAACTGCAAATGGTATAACCCCCAACCTACAGCCCAGCTTCAGAATTGAACAAAGTCAGAGGATTCGCACAAGGAAGAACAGGAGATTGAGCAAACAGAAATAAAAGCAACCCCACCACCACTGAACAACAGGTTTAAAGAAGACAGAGGAAAAAAGAAAAATGTGGGGAAGAAAATCTACACAAATGAAGGAAAACCAAAAGAAGAATATAGGTCTCATACAGACCCCTGGGAGATCAGATAATGAGAAAACAGATGTTCAGAATGCAAACAACAAAGTGCCACAAGAATGACTGGTCACATACTACTAAAGACATTAATAGAGAGAATAAAAAGAATTGAGGAGAGACAAGAGGAAAATAAGAAGGAGCTGATAACAGAAATAACAGTAGTAAAGAGTACTGTGATTGAAATAAATAACAAACTAATAAGCATGGAAAGCAGAATTAGCCAAGCAGAAGACAGAATCTCAGAACTTGAAAACCAAAATATAGAACTAAACCAAACTCAAAAACATAAAATAGAAGTTTAAAAAGACAGAATAAAACCTTCAAGAGACAAGCAATTACTTCTAAAGAATGAACCTAAGAGTAATTGGACATCCTGAGGCAGAAAGGGAGACAGAGACAACCCTGGAACAAACATTCCATGAAATTATTCAGGAAAATTCCCCTCACCTCATCAGTGATGCGAAAATTCAAACACAAGAGATTAAGAACCCTGACAAGACAACAAGTTAGAAGACCAACTCCTAGTCACATAATAATTCACCTGAACAAAATAGGTATAAAAGAAAAAATCCTAAAAGCAACAAGAGAAAAAGGTCAGACAACCTACCAGGGAAGAATAATCAGAATAGCAGCAGATTTATCTACAGAAACACTTTAGGCTAGGAAAGCTTGGATATTCAAAGTTCTCAAAGATAAAAAATTTCAACCAGAATAACCTACCCAGCCAAACTAAGCTTCATCAGTGAGGGAGAATTAAAATCTTTCCCAGACATCTAATCCCTAAGAACTTACACTGCCTCCAGACCACTCCTACAAGAAACTTTTAAGAAAGTATTAAACACAGGAGAAAAGGAAAAAAGAACAACAATGTTCTTCATAAGAGTACAGGAAACAGATTGAAAAAACATGAACCAATCCAAAAAAAAACAAAAGAAAGAACAAATAAACAAGAACAACAACAGCTCTATAAGAACATCATGACAAAGATAAACCCTCACATTTCAATAATTAGCCTGAATGTGAATGGACTAAATACACGACTGATAAGACACAGAATGGCAAAAATGGATCAAATATCATGAGGCAACAATATATTGTCTCCAAGAGACTCATCACACCAGGACACTCACAGTCTCAAAGTAAGAGGATGGGAAACAAAATTTCAGGCGAATAGAACACAAAAGAAAGCTGAAGTTTTAATCTTAATCTCAGACAAAATACCCTTTAAGCTATCAAAAATCAAAAAAGATAAAGGTCATTATAAAATGATAAAAGTTTCAATCCATCACAAGAAATATCCATCCTAAACATATATGCACCTAACATAGGAGCACCAATGTTTGTGAAGCTGCTTCTAGGCAAACTTAAAAAAGAGATTGACTCTAACACTATCATAGCTGGGAACTTTAATACCCCACTCACAAGCCTAGGCAGATCATCAAGACAAAAAATCAGCAAGGAGACCCAGAACCCCAATGAGACTCTTGAACAAATGGACTTAATTGATATCTATGGAACACTCCACCCAAGACCACAGGATATGCATACTACTCATCACCACATGGAACATACTCCAAGATCGAACACATCATTGGCCATAAATCAAACATAAACAAATTTCATAAGATTGAAATATTGCCATGCACCTTCTCAGACCACAGTGGAATAAAAATAAATATCAACACCAATAAAATTTCCCCCAAATCCCACAAAGACATGGACATTAAACAACATGATGCTGAACAACTACTGGGTCAACAGTGAAATTAAAGAAGAAATTGAAAGATTCCTGGAAACAAATGAAAATGAAGAAACATCCTACCAAAACCTCTGGGATGCCATGAAATCAATTCTAAGAAGGGGATTTATATCTCTACAAGCACACATCAAGAAAATAGAATGATCACAAGTGGAGAGCCTAACAAATCACCTAAGGGATCTGGAAAGAAAGGACCACCAAAACCCCAACTTTAGCAGAAGAATCCGAATCACCAACTGAGAGCCCAAATACGGGACATAGAAGACAAAAATATCATAGAAAACATCAACAAAGCAAAACCTGGTTCTTTGAAAGAATTAACAAAATTGATGGGCCCCTAGCCAGAATGACCAAGAAAAAGAGAGAAAAAGCCCAAATAAACACAATCAGAAATACAAAAGATCAAATCACAACAGACCCTGAAGAAATACAAAAGATTATCAGAGATTACTACGTACACCTATATGGAAACAAACTTGATAACCTAGATGAAATGGAGGACTTTCTGACATCACACAAGTTGAAACAAGAAGATACTGAGACACTAAATAGACCAATAACAACCCAGGAAATTGACTTTGTCATACAAAAACTACCTATGAAAAAAAGCCCTGGACTGGATGACTTTCCAGCACAATTCTACAAAACATACAAGGAGAAGCTGATACTAATCCTATTGAAAGTATTCCAGGCAGTTGAGAAAGATGGAACGCTCCCCAAATCATTTTATGAAGCTAACATCACACTGATACCCAAACTGGGTAAAGATCCAACAAAGAAAGAGAACTACAGGCCAATATCCCTTATGGACATAGACGAAAAAATCCTCAACGAGATTCTAGCAAATCGGATTCAAAAAACACATCGCAAAAATCATCCACCATTGCTAAGTAGACTTTATCCCCAGGATGCAGGACTGGTTCAACATTTGCAAGAGCATAAATGTAATTAAATACATCAACAGATGTAAAAACAAGAACCACATGATTATCTTTTAGATGCAGAAAAAGCTTTTGAAAAAATCCAGCATCCCTTCTTGATAAAAACCCTCAAACCCCTAGGTATAGAAGGAACATACCTCAAAATAGTAAGTGCCATCTATGACAAACCCACAGCTAACATATTGCTAAATGAATCATTTCCCCTGAAAACTGGAATAAGACAAGGCTGGCCACTCTCACCCCTCTTGTTCAATATTGTGTTGGAAGTCCTAGCTCAGGCAATTAGACAGGAGAATGAAATCAGGGGTATCCAAATAGGAAAAGAGGAGGTCGAGTTATCCCTCTTTGCTGATATTATGATCCTATACCTTGAAAATCCAAGAGAATCTGTCAAAAACCTGCTTGCACTGATAAAGGACTTTGGCAAAGTCTCAGCGTACAAAATAAATGTGCAAAAGACAGTTGCATTCCTCTACACCAACAACAAGCAGGCAGAGACCCAAATAAAAAGCACAGTCTCATTCACAATAGCCACCAAAAAAATACCAGAGCATCTTCTTAACCAGAGAGGTGAAAGACCTTTACAAAGAGAATTGCAAAACACTGCTCAAAGAAATCCAAGAAGACACAAACAAATGGAAAATATTCCATGCTCATAGATAGAAAGAATCAACACTGTTAAGATATCCATCCTACCAAAGGCAATCTACAGATTCAACGCAATACCCATTAAATTACCAACATCATTCTTCTCAGACCTGGAAATGATAATACAGAAATTCATATGAAAACATAAGTGACCACAAACAGCCAAAACAATCCTTAGCAAAAGAAACAAAGCAGGAGATATGACACTTCCACACTTCAAACTTTACTGTAAGAGTACAGTAATAAAAACAGCCTGGTATTGGTACAAGAACAGGCACATAGACCAATGGAACAGGATAGAGATTCCGGAAGCAAAGCCTCAATACCTCAACCAACTCATCTTTGACAAAGACTCCAACAACAACCACTAGGGAGAGGAGAACCTATTCAGAAAATGGTTCTGGGAAAACTGGCTGACCACATGGAAAACATTGAAACAGGGCCCTTACCTATCACCATCCACAAAAATTAACTCTAAATGGATCAAAGATCTGAATGTAAAACCTCAAATCATGAGAATCTTAGAAAACACAGGAGACACCCTTATGGAAATTGGAACTGGGAACCAATTCCTATTCAGAACCCTAAATGCCAATACCTTAAGAAATAAGACAGATAAGTGGGACCTCATCAAATTAATGAGCTTCTGCAAAGCAAAAGAAACCATAAAGAGATCAGGGAGATAGCCCACAAAATGGGAAAAATTATTTGCCAACTGTATATCTGACAAAGGCCTAACATCTAGGATCTACAATGAACTCAAACACACTGAAGGGACAAAAACAAACAGCTCCTTTAAAAAGTGGGCAAAAGACATGAATAGACACTTCTCAAAAGAAGATATACGGGCAGCCAACAAACACATGAAAAAGTGCTCCGCCTCACTCATCATCAGAGAAATGCAAATCAAAACCACACTGAGATACCACCTAACCCCAGTAAGAATGGCCATTATTAATAAATCAAACAACAACTGATGCTGGTGAGGATGTGGAAAAAAAGGAACATGTCTACACTGCTGGTGGGAATGCAAACTTGTACAACCTCTTTGGAAAACAGTACAGCGATTCCTGAAAGAGCTAGAAATTGACCTTCCATATGACCCAGCAATTACCCTATTGGGAATACACCCAGAGGAACTCAAATTATTCTACAAAGAAGATACCTGCACACATATGTTTGTTACAGCTCTATTCACAATAGCAAAAACATGGAACCAACCATGTTGCCCATCGAAGCTGGACTGTATTAAAAAAATGTGGCACATATACACAATGGAATATTATGCAACCATAAAAAAAGACAAATATATAGACTTTGCAGCAACCTGGATGGATTTGGACTTGATCTTACTCAGTGATTTATTACAGAAACAAAGAACAGAGTTCCATATGTTCTTATTCATACAAGGACCTCGAACAATTATAATGCTATAAGAAAGCGATTGGCAGTAGTGGGAAACTGTCAGGGGAGAGGGGTGGGATTGGCAGTTGAGGGAAACTGCTAGGGGAGGGAGGGGCATATCTCATCAGCAAGGGTACCTGCATGATCAATGTTTATATACTTAACCCTGAATTGTACCCCACATCTTTATAATAAAAGTAAAAAATTTTTAAAAAATACATATTTAAAACCAGAATAATGTGATTAATATGCTTGAAACCAGAAAATAGGCAATAAAAATAAACTTTATTTTGACCAAGTCTTTACATTAAAAACGAATACCAAACATGATTCTTAATGAAGAACTATTAAAATATTTCCTTTAGGACCTGGAACAAGGTAAGAATTCTCACTATTATCATTACTGATAAACACAGGATTATAATTTAACAAGATTATTAAAAAGCAAAATGATATAATAGTTATAAGAATTAGTAGGGAAAAGTGAAAGTGCTATTACTTGAAGATGATATGCTTATCTGCATAGAAAACTCAATAACAACTCTGAGAAAATGTAATAAATGAAGAACTATAATAAAATGTAATAAATTTCTTGTATTCAAGATCAACCTACAAAACCATCTGTGTTTTCTACACCATCAATGGTCACTTAATAATTAATAGAAAATGAGATATTACTTATAATATCAGAAAGAGAGGCAGTAGAGATGAAAAGGTTTGGTTGTTTGTTTTTGAGTTAGGAGTTTCACTCTGTCGAGGCTACTGTGCTCACGGCCACAGTAGCCTTGACTTACTTAGCTCAGGCAGTCCTTTCTCCTCAGCCTTCCAAGTACCTGGAACCACAGGTGTGCACTACCATGACTAGCTAATGTTTTTGATTTATTGTAGAGACGATGTATTGTCTCCACAATTTGCTCAGGCTGATTTTTAAACTCTAGGCTCAGACAATTCTCTTGTCTCTGCCTCCCAAAGTGCTGGGATTATAGGCATGAGCCACCAAGCCCAGCTAGTTTTTGTTTGTTTGTTTGTTTAATCAAATATTAAAGCAAACAAAAATACCGTGCTTTAGACAAAACAGTGATGTTGACTAGCACAAGATTATATAAATTGTATGAGTTTAGTAGACTGAATGGTGACCCCCAAAGATACATTTCATGCTCTAATCTCTGGATTTGAAAATATTACCATATATGGTAAAATAATGAACACTATCTTGTTTGGGAAAAATGTGGTTTAATCTCTTGAAAGGAGGAGCTTATAGTGGATTATCAAGGTAAATCCTGTGTGCCATCAGGAGTGAGAACCAGGCAGAATGAGATTTAATGCACAGATACCTAGCGGAAAACAATATGAAGTTGGAGCATAAAGAGATGTGGTCATGATACAAGGAAGTCATCAGCATCAAGATGCTGCAAATAAAAGTTAAGAAATGGACAATCTCTTAGGTCCACCACAGGGAATTATAACCCAAGCAACACCTTGATTCCAATTTCTGGCCTCCAGACCTGAGAGATAACAATTTTCAAGCCATCCTTTTTGTGGTAATTTGTTGCAGCAGTCACAGATAAATAATATAGGTTTTGATACCAAAAGTCATTCTAGAAGATTATTAGGAATAAGTTTTCTAAATTTGTTCTGGGTTTTGGGGAATTTGCACTCTAATTAAATTTAGAGGCACAAATGCCTCTATTTTAGAGGCACGATTGCCTCTAATAGTGATTAAGAGGATACTGGTAGGTCATGGTAAGATGCTGCAATAGAAATATACAGAATATTACCACTGGATTCTCCTAATTTGTGTGTGTGTGTGTGTGTGTGTGTGTGTGTGCTTATACACATATAAGATTCTGGATTTGTGTGTATTATACCTTACAATACATCAATTAAGGTAATTAGCATAATGAGATTAGCTGGTTGCTCCTAATGGCACTCAAGAAATAAGAAGTAGAAATTAATGAACACATCAAAATTTTAGCTCAAGCTCTGAATAAGTGACCTAAAAACTTCCATTTCTTGTAGCTATAGGACAGAGATTCTAAAAAATAAGCGCAAAATATTATTCTGAGGGAGAATGACTCACAAAATAAATTAAATCCCAGGATTCTCAACAGAATGCCTTCTGTTAAACTGAGGGCATTGATTGGAAAAGAATGGGATCCTGAACATTGCAATGGGGACATGTCAGATTTTAGTGAAGTTGGAGACATAAAATCCCTCAACTCTGCTGAATCTTCTCTTCCACTAATAGCAGCCCTTCCTCCATTTCTGCCTGAAGAGGTTAAAAAAAATCATTTTGCCTAAAGAAATTATATAGCTTGCTTTGAGATAGTTTCCCTTAAAGGTTCTACTGACTCTCCTTAGCACCTTTCTTTAGGTGAAATAAAAAGTGTGACCTGCCGGGCTCGGTGGCTCCGCCTGTAATCCCACGCCTTGGGAGGCTGAGGTGAGTGGATTGCCTGAGCCCGAGGGTTCGAGACCCGCCTGGGCAGGCGAAACCTCATCTCTACAATAAATAAAAAAAAATTAGCCGGGCGTGGTAGCGTGCGCCTGTAATTCCAGCTCCTCGGAAGGCTGAGGCGGAAGGATCGCCCAAGTCCAGCAGGTCGAGGCTGCGGTGGCCGGGAGCGGCCAC
>CAUYQG010299428.1:0-17098 GCA_963574415.1 Tarsius wallacei
AGCACTGCAACCCCTTTATTTATTTATTTTTGAGCTGGAGTCTCACTCTGTCACCCAGACTGGAGTGCAGTGGCTGCTCCCGGCCACTGCAGCCTCGACCTGCTGGGCTCCGGCGATCCTTCCGCCTCAGCCTTCCGAGTAGCTGGAACTACAGGCGCGCGCTACCACGCCCGGCTGATTTTTTGGTTTATTGTAGAGATGAAGTCTCACCAAGTTGCCCAGGCGGGTCTCGAACCCGCGGGCTCAGACAATCCACTCACCTCCGCCTCCGAAGGCGCGGGATTACAGGCTGAGCCACCGAACCCGGCTCAACCCCTTTAACATAGCATCCACACGGCATGATTTCATGGCACAGCTGACACTGTTTTCTTCTGGTACCTGTTTCATTCCACACCATGTCTGAAATGGCCCTGCCCATGGAATCCATTTTCTGTTACTGGGTATTTCTTGCTCAGTTTCTTCTTTGTTCCCTTTCACATTACTTTATATAACTGTTTCCCCAGTTTGATTGAATCAGATCCAAATAAGCTTAGTAATTGCAACTGGTTGATAAAACTTTTAAAGGTCTTCAATTATATATTCCTATTCCCTCTCCCTCTCGCTCTTCCTTTCCTCTTGCTGTTTATTTGTTGTAGAATCATCTATCCTGTAGTTTCTTGTTTTCTGATTATACCTCCGTAATGCCATTTTCTCTAATTTTTTTTTTCTGTGAGTCAGTGGTTGGATCTAAAGGCTTGGTCAGGGCCAGGATGGTTGTTCACATGTGTATCCCAGCACTTAGGAAGGTTGAGGCAGGAGGATTTCTTGAGGCTGGGAGTTTGAGATTAGTCTGGGCAGCAAAGTGAAACTTTGTCTCTACTAAAATAAATAAATAGCGGGGCTCGGCAGCTCAGCCTGTAATCCCGCGCTTTGAGAGGCTGTGGTGAGCGGATTGCCTGAGCCCGTGGGTTTAAGAACCGCTTGGGCAACTTGGCAAAACCTCATCTCTACAATAAATAAAAAAAAATTAGCCGGGTGTGGTAGCGTGCGCCTGTACTTCCAGCTACTTGGAAGGCTAAGGCAGAAGGATCGGCGGAGCCCAGCAGGTCGAGGCTGCGGTGGCCGGAAGCAGCCACTGCACTCCAGTCTGGGCGACAGAGTGAGACTCCAACTCAAAACAAAAACAAAAACAAACAAACAAACAAACAAATAAATGAAGCCTTGATCATATTCATGGTTTTTTTGTTTTGTTTTGTTTTGAGTTGGAGTCTCACTCTGTCGCCCAGGCTGGAGTACAGTGGCACACTCACAGCCACCCCAGCATCGGCCTGCTGGGCTCTGGTGATCCTTCTGCCTCAGCCTTCCAAGTAGCTGGAGCTACAAGCCCACGCTACCATGCCTGACTAATTTTTTATTTATTGTAGAGGTACGGTCTCACCAAGTTGCCCAGGCTGGTCTCGAACCTGCGGGCTCAGGCAATTCACTCACCTCAGCCTCCCAAAGTGCTGGGATTACTGACTGAGCCATGGAGCCTGGCCTTTTTTTTTTTTTAGTCAGGGTGGATGTAACCCCGGCTGGGGGGCCGTGGCATGATCAAAGCTACCGCAGCCACGACCGGCGGGGTATAGGTGATCCTTCTGCCTCAATCTCCAGAGTAGATGGGACTATAGGTGCATGTCATCATGCCTGGCTAATTTTTTAAAATTTATTGTAGAGACGAGGTCTCGCCATGTTGCCCAGGCTGGTCTTGAACTCCTAGGCTCAGACAGAGAGTCCTATTGCCTTAGCCTCCCAAAGTGCTGGGATTACAGGCGTGAGCCATCGTGCCTGGCTGATTTTTTTTTTTGGCAAGACTACTTTATGTTTACAGTTAATTCTCCCATCCTCAAAACTCATACTAATTATCTCCGTCTTTTTGATGTTAGTGACCATTAGTAAGCAATGCCTGAGGCTGTTAATTCTTTAGGGGTTTCCGAATGGTGACATTTCAATTCTATCTTTTTTTATTTATTACCTGGAGGAGTGCTTTAATAAAAACCTCCCTTTATCAACAATTTGGTTTTCCAGTAGTATTGTTTATATAAGAAAGACAAGAGAAATTATTCTTTTCCTTTGTTTACCTGCTTTCAAAATAGTAGTTGGTTCACCAGAACTCTTCAACAGTGACCCATTGGCTTCAGGCCATTGCAAGTATTATCCTTGTTGATACTCAAATCGTCCCATCTTTGACCATTGGGGGGCACTTTAGGTTGGCTCCTGAGTCCTGTTGACATGGCCGTAGGAGTCTCTGATGATTGCCTTGCCTAGGTATTATGAAAAAAATGTATCAGGCTCACTTTGGACATTTCCTGAGTATTTCAAGATCATACTCTGGATACTAATGATGCTTATTACAACTGGTTTTGTCGCTGTTTTCAGACCTTTTCAGTGTTCAGGGCAAGGAAATATATTTGTTTGCTTTTTGGTTTATTTGCTTTTAAAGAAGATACATTGTGAGTTCACACTGATACTTCCAATTCCTATTTAGTATTACAAAGCTTTTACTAAATCCTTTAATCTTACATCTGTATCTTCTTTCTCCCATGCCAAGGCTCTGATTTCTCAATGACACCAGCGATGACAGAATTAAAGTATCAAATAAGCATTTGTTTTATCCACCATTTACTCACAACAATCTAATAACAGAACCAACACTACCACTAACTATGGGAAATATTACCTTTACGTCTTCTAAGATTTTTTTTTTTTAAGCTCTGGAATACCCCTTCTTGCCTTGTCTACTTAGCAACTTCTTGTTATTTCTCAGAATCCACTTCAGTTACCTTCTCCTTAGTGAAGTTTTTCTTGACTTCTCCAGGTAATGTCACTTACTTATTCTCTGTGCTCTTTCATGGTTCTTTGCTCCTCTCGATGGTAATTTTCTTATTTACTGCAACTTCATAGAGTGGGAGTTCCTTGAGGGCCGAGTGTTGTTTACCAACATAGCCCAGCTCCCAGCAGATGCTCAGAGAGAGCTTGGCTTTGAACAAATGACAGTTGATGGGCATATCATATAGCATTCAGAACTTTCCTGCATTTATTTGCCAAGTTACTTGGGACACCTTTACTTGGCCATTCACTGAGGTTCTACTCTGTGTTAGAGCTGGGGATGCTGGGATGAGCAGTGGAGATAGGTTCTCATTCTCTTTAAGATTTTGTACTCTGATTTTATATCTCATGTATCACACAGACTAAAAGACTCTTTTTTAAAATTTTAATTTAATTTTTTTTTTTTGAGATGGTGCCTCACTCTGTCACCCACATATGGCACAATCAGTCATAGCTTACTGGAGCCTCAAACTCCTGAGCTCAAGTGATCCTCCCATTTAAGCCTCCTGAGAAGCTGGCACTACAAGTGTGCACCACCATACCTGGCTAGTTTTTCTATCTTTTGTAGAGACAGGGTCTCACTGTGTTGCCCAGGCTGGTCTCAAACTTTTGGCCTCAAGTTATCCTCTCACTTCAGCCTCCCAAAGTGCTGGGCTTCCAGGTTTGCTCCACTGCAACCAGCTGACCCTTTAAATTAAAGAGAATCATGACTATGGGAACTGCTGATGGGAACACCCAGAGCAAGCAGTGGCGACACTGGTAAGCTTGGGTGCTGAGCTAAAACAAGGAAAGGAGCAGGGAATGCCCGTGCCATAGTAGGGTCACCCAAGATGCAGAACATAATGGGGTCACCCAAGATGCAGAGCTGGAGTGGCCAGGAGTCAGGATTTAGGCCAAGAAGAAGGAGAGACTATCTTTGAGAGGTGAGGGTGTGCTGACTGAAGTAATGTTATAGACCACATCTGGAGCAAAGAGCAGTAGCATCCTACTTTACACCCTGTGATCCAAGTGTCTGGAATTCCCAGCTTCTTCCCTGCAGGCCACCCATTAAAAGTTGGCAGCAGGAGAAGGGAATTTTCTAGTCCTCAAATTCTTCCCTGGTCTTGACAGGGAAACTTACTATTTGGAACAGACAGCTGGAAAGATGAGAGGAAAACAGTATATAGTTTTGGAAACGAACTCTCCAGTGCCCACCCTGCGAGCTCGTCTGTCCCTGCCTTGACTTAGCGTTTCAGAAACCCCAGCTGAAGCTGCCAGGGCTTTAGGTTCCTTTACTCCAGCAAGTTACAGCTGCCGCTCTCATCTAGTCAGTTTGCACAGATTTTGTTGGCTGTGTTGCCCTTTTTTGAGCCAGTAGACTTGGGCAGGTAGCCCCTGCCTCAGCCTCACATTCGCGGTGTGGCCCAGCGCTGACATCTGAATGTGCAACTGCCCTGACAAGGTCTCCAAGGAGGCTTGGCTTGCTCTTTCATGGAGGGCCAGGCCCTAGGAATCTCTTCTCCGCTATTTGCCTTTCTCTCCCCTGGATTTAACCCCATCTCTAGCCCCTCTTTCCAAGTCCCATCTCTTGCAGACCCCCAGTTGCCTCAAATTCATTTTGTGCCAAACTAGACGATCCTCTCCTCCAACCAAGTTCCCCTTGTGTTTTCCTGTCTAGGGGGACAGTACTACCACTCACACCATCCCCAGCTGCCAGGTTCTTTATTACAGCCTCTCACAGCAACTTGCGATTATAATGAAAATAATCATGCTTTGTGAGTTTGTTTGCCTTGTTGTTTTTCCAGTAAACTGTGCATTCCTTGGGAGTTGGGATCACATCCCTCTTGTTCATTGTTGTACCCAGTGACTTACACCTGAGTCCTCCATAAGTATTCGATGGATTAAGAAATCCACCCAGTCTGGCCGAGAGCGGTGGCTCAAGGCTGTAATCCCAGCACTTTGTGGGGCCGAGGCGAGAGAATTGCCTGAGCCTGCGGGTTTGAGCCCTGCCTGGGCAACTTGGCAAGACCTCATCTCTACAATAAATAATAAAAAAAATAAAATTAGCTGAGCATGGTAGCGCGTGCCTGTAGTTGCGGCTACTTGGAAGGCTGAGGCAAAAGGATCGCTGGAGCCTAGCAGGTCGAGGCTATGATGGCCATGAGCAGTATGCCATTGTACTTCAGCCTGGGCAACAGAGTGAGAATCCAAATAAAAAAAAAAAAAAAGAAATCCACCCAGTTACCTGTGCTAGAACCCTCAGCATGAATACAGTTCCCCCACTTACCCCTTATCTTACCAGTCAGCAAGGCTTGTCTTTCCTGCCTCTGAACTATTTCTCAATTCCGCCCTGTCATTCCCATGCCCAGTGTCCAGAACTGGTTATTTTCAGCCCATCCAATAGGCAGCCACAGGGGTCTTTGAAAACTTATAAATTGGGAACCCCCTTGGGTCCCCTCCCACTGTGGGAGCTTTTCTGTCTTCTCAATAAATCTTGCTTTCAAAAAAAAAAAAAAGAAAATTTATAAATCTGACCACACCTTTGACTCTGTCATTCACCTATTTAAAAACTTTCTGGGGGCCTCTTGTCATCTAAAGAACAGGATCCTGACTCCCTTTATCGCCATGATCTACCCCTAACCTACCTGTCCTACCTCATGTCCTGCCATTAGTTCCTGCGTAACCTTATGTATGTTTCAACTACCATGAGCAGTTTTCCAGCTTCCAAATCTTTAAGTCCTTTCACATGCACGTTATCATTGCTCCTCTTGAGTTTTAACACAGTGCTGTCACAGAGGAGAGAGAGAATGAAGAATGGGTGCAGGTAGCTTTGGGATCTGGGTTGGAGAGGGTCACTGGGTTTAGAGGAAAGGAAATAGAGGAAAACTTTGAAAAACGTCATCTTTCCTCCAGTAGTCATCTCTACTTTGAGCACAGAAATCAACCTCAAGGCTCAAGATTTTGGGGAGTTGGTGGCCAACTGCTGTGATATTGAAGTTACACCTCTAAATGCAAATGAATACTGTTTGCTTCAGTGGGAGCTCCTCCTGTATGGGGGGGGGGTGATCTTTATGTGGGAAGTTTCTCTCTTTGTTTTTCAGTTGTCTGTTATTTTCTGGAGCTGGCTTCTTTTGGATGCAGCATTCACGGCAGAAAAGCGGAATGACCAGAGCCAGCCGGAAAGCTGACGGCGGATGGCATAGGCTCCCGACATGTGGTTGGTGCTGCACTGAGGCCAAAGCACCTGTGTAACAGACAACAATTGCATGTTGCCTGGCACGTATGTGTTTTAACTTTCCTTTTCACCCTCTGATTGTCATCTTGGCAGATTTGGACAGAAATGCCAGGGAAATGCCAGGGCAGGGTCAGGCCTGCTCAGTGCCCGCCCCCAAAGTGACGTGCTTCACTCTGGGTGCCTTCATACCTGAAATAGACCCACCCTAACTGCTCCTGTCCTGTCTCGGAATTGTGTAGATTACCTGGGTGATCCTCTTCTCTGCAGATACTAGCCATTCTGAAGTAGCCAAACAGTAAAAACTTTGGTTGGGATGAATTGGGAGCTTGAAAATTTCTTTGGTAACCTGATACTGGGCAACTGGACCTAATAATTGCAGAATAAATACCTCACCTAATGTCTGTGTCTGCATTTTGTGACTTTGGCCTCAACTTATTCCTTGATGATTTATCTTTAGCGGGCTGGAAGCTGCTGGGAATCTGATTAATGTGCTAGTTGTTATGATGTGTGGATTAAAATGAAACATCGGGATTCTTCTGTAAGAATGGAATATCAGGTTTAAAGAACGTGTTCAATTACAACCCATTTTAACACAGAGATCTTATTTTACTTTTTCTTTTGAGTTGGAGTCTCACTCTGTCGCCCAGACTGGAGTGCAGTAGCACGCTCCCGGCCACTGCAGCCTCGACCTGCTGGGCTCCGGCGATCCTTCCGCCTCAGCCTTCCAAGTACCTGGAACTACAGGTGCGCGCTACCACTCCCAGCTAATTTTCGATTTATTGTAGAAACGAGTTCTCGCCAAGTTGCCCAGGTGGGTCTTGAACCCACGGGTTCAGGCAATCCACTCACCTTGGCCTCCCAAAGTGCTGGGATTACAGGCTGAGTTACCAAGCCCAGCCAACACAGAGATTTTAGAAAAATCTCTTAGGGCACTTTGAGTGCCTCTTCAAGGTGGCATGACTTCCTGGCTAGAGTAGAAACCAGAGAAACCAGTGATGCCACAAAGATACTTTTTATTTAGAGTGCTTACTATCTGGGAGGCTGAGCTTCTGATAGGTCAGGACTGCTGATTCCTTCCCGTTTCTGTTTCTTCCGGACAGCGTTCCCTGTATATTTCTGAGATAGCTACAAAGATACATTTGGGCTTAAAAGATTGACCTTGCAGATAAAGGAACTCAGGCTATAATGAGCTTAAGGACACCTTGGCAAACCTCCCCCGTTGATTTGCTCAGCTAATATATATACCGAGTACTACTATGTGCTGGGTACTGTTCTGGCTACTAGGGCTAGAACAGTGGACAAAACAGGCAAGCTCCCTGTTCTGGACCTTACAACCCGGTGGTCACCTCTCAGTGGCTGCCAGCCTCAGGCCTCTCTCAAGGCCACGTTGCCTCCTTTGCCCAGCCTGTTCTGTGGGAAGTCCCTTGGCAGCCGTCTCTGGTTGGTCCTCACTCTGGCCCCAGGCCTCATAGAACAAGCCTGAGCCTTGTCCCCTCGGTTAACTTCAGATGTGTGAAGACAACTGTTGTGCACCCCTTGAATCCTCCAGCCAAATATTTCTGTTGTCTTCAGGGACTCTTTGGAGAACTTGAGGCCTGTTTCTCCTGGTCACCCTCAACTGGTACCTGGTTCATGCTTTAATACTCACTTCTGCTACCCAAGGCAGTGATTGGGATACAGGCGAATCCTGTGAATTCCCCTGCACGAGCCACCTGCAACCCCCTCTTCCTGTCTCCCTCACAAGGTGGCAGGATTTTTATTCTGTTGAAGAACAAAAACATATAAATGTCTTTTATCCACATTTGAGGAAGAATTTAGTAGCTATGAAGTACTCTTAAGTTGGTATACTGGCAAATTTTTCCAGAATTAAGTTTAGAGATCCTATTATAAACACAGTCTGGGTTTGTTTTTGTTTTTGAGTTGGGGGTCTCACCCCAGTCTGGAGTGCAGTGACACAATCACAGCTTATCACAGCCTCCAACTCCTGGGCTCACATGATTCTCCTGCTTCAGCCTCCTGAGTAGCTGGGACTACAGACGTGTGCCACCATGCTTGGCTTTATTTTTTATTTTTTATTTTTTTAGAGACTAGGTCTCACTATGTTGCCCAGGCGGATCTCAAACTCTTGGGCTCAAGGAATCCTCCTGCCTCTGTCTCCCCAAGTGCTGAGATTACAGGCATGAGCTACCATACCCGGCCTGAATTTAATTTTTAAGAAAGGATTTTAGACACAACCAGCATCATAAGTTAGCATCATTATCTTTATAGAAAAAAAGAGACATTATAATATCAAATAATCTGGAAGGGCATAATCTCAGTACTAAAAACTTGAATAAACTTAGCCTTTTGAAAACCTGTTAATTTTTTTCTCACCTGGCCAATGATTGGTGAAAATTTCATGGACCAACCAGCACCACCACTTGGGAGCCTCTGCCCTTGGGACCCCTATGTAGCAATTAAGAATTACATTCAGTTGTAAGAGAACCCTGACAAGCAGAATTAGCCATTTTGTCTTTCTCATGTAAATAGAAATTTAGAGACAGTCTGAGGCTAATATGGCTGCTCCCTGATGCCATCAGGTTTCCAACGACTTCTTTTTCTTTTTCTTCTGCTCAGCAGCCCTTAGCATGAAGTTTTTATCATCTGATCCCAAGACAAGCTGTTCTGTCTCCTGCAAAGTGTAGGGAGGGAGGGAGGGATCTGGCTCACTACCATGCGCAATCTTTCAGGCCTGATGGAGAAGGCTGTCTGCCCATACCTGACTAGGGGCCCGACCAGTGTGCTGTGTCTCTGAAGGGGCTCACAGTCAATACAGCTGACTTCCTCCAACCCCTGCCGTGGTCTTATGCCTATCTGTTTCTAGCCCAGGCTCCTCCCTTTAGAGCCTCCTATAAGGGAGACAGGGAAGAGCCTAGCCATGGCCTCTCTCGCATCTCTGTGGAGAACAACTTCATTAAGGGCTTGTAGGACCTGAAGACACTTTTCTCCACTCCTAGGATTCAGTTATTTCTATTCCTAGCCTTTCCCCGTCTCCTTCCCAGCCCTGAAGTCCACACGGTGACAGGAGCCTTTTGTTTGGGCATCCCTTGACAGACAATGCCCACCTCTGCCCTGATCTACGTGACCCTTGACTGGCATTGTTCCATGGGGGAAGATGGAAATTAGAAGATCCAATGCTTAACCTTGAGTCTCTCAAAGCAAGTGATAAAAGGCTTCCTGTTACATTCATTTTCATTTGTCTTAATCAAGGCCTGGAAGCTCAGCTCTCTCCAGCTCAGCTCAGCTCTTGACAGGCAGCAAGAAGGGAGAGGACAAGGGTCAGTCAGTAGACCAGTGGACTTAGCCTTCTTTTCTTTTTTTTTTTTTTGAGTTGGAGTCTCACTCTGTCACTCAGGCTGGAGCGCAGTGGCACACATGTTCACGGTCACCCCAGCACTGACCTTCTGGGCTCCAGGGATCCTTCTGCCTCAGCCTTCCAAGTAGCCAGAACTACAGGTGTGTGCTACCATATCTGGCCAATTTTTTAAATTTTATTGTGGAGACGAGGTCTGGCCAAGTTGCCTGGGCTGGTCTCGAACCCGTAGGTTCAGGCAATCCATTCATCTCACCCTCCCAAAGTACTGGGATTACAGGCTGAGTCACCGAGCCCAGCCAGACTTAACCTTCTAGTAAGCTATTTCCAAAGCCCTACCAGCATCTTCTCATTATCTTATTGGTCAGAAGTGTGTCCCATGGTTACCCCTAACTGCGAGGGAGGCAGGGAAACACTCTTTACTGGGCACACTGCCACCCTGAATGAAACCAGAATATTGTTAGTAAGAAGGAAGAGGGAATGGGTTTTAGATGGATAACTGCTATATCTTGGAATGGTGTAGAAAAGTTAATGGATGGTGATTTGTCCACCATCAGTTTGATTTCATTTGTTGGAATTATATAAGAGTTGAGAGAAATGGCTGGGCACAGTGGCTCACATCTAATTGCAGCACTTTGGGAGGCGGACATGAGAGGATTGCCTGAGTCAAGAGGTTTGAGACCCTCCTGGGCAACTTGGCGAGACCTTGTCTCTACAATCAAAAAATTAGCCAGTTGTGGTGGTACACACCTGTGGTTCCAGCTACTTGGAAAGCTGAGGCAGAAGGGTCACCGGAACCCAGCAGATCGACGCTGGGGTGGCCATGAGCATGCCACTGCACTCCAGCCTGGGCGACAGAGTGAGACTCCGACTCAAAAAAGAAAAATAATCGAGAGAAAGGAATTTTTCGGAAGATGGCAGTGGCACTAGCTTAATTATTTCGAAACTCCCTGAATTCTCATAAAAACAGAGCACCCAGGATAGCAAAATTAAAAAATCTACAGACAACATCTACAGCAAAACTAGGTGGCAAAGTATCCCCACAAACCCCAAAATCCAAGTCGATGGAAATACTGGCGCCCGAAGGTTTACATGGTATCAGCATTTTTGTGGAATGAAGCAGAAGAAACAACAGGGTGTCTGAGAAATCAGAAAATAAGAGAAGCCCAAAATAGCCAGCAGATACTCCCTGGAAAACACAGCGGACCAATAGGAGAACAGCAGCTGGAACTAGAGTTTTGTAATACCTACCTGGAAGCTCATGAGTGCAAGGGCTTCAAAGGAAGGTTGCAGAAGCTGGAGCAGCACAGTCCTGTAAACTCTCAAAAGTAGCCAAAGCTTCCTTCCGGGACACCAGAGAAAAAAACTGCAGGGAATAAAATAAAAATAGGGCAGGTCAGGGATTCTTGGGGCAAAGGATAGATGGGGGGGAGGGAGTAGCAACAGAGCCAAGAGACCTCAGCAAGGATGAAGCCGTACCTTTGAACACATCGTGAAAACATGGGAAAGGAAGCTGAAGAGCCCTGAATTTAGAAAAGCTATCCCGCTTCACCTCTTCTCCCTAAATGTGCAGGAAAACTACTTCCATGTAAAAAGGAGCAACAGGCCGGGCTCGGTGGCTCAGCCTGTCATCCCAGCACTTTGGGAGGTGGAAGGGAGTGGGCTGCCTGAGCCTGCTGGTTCGAGACCATCCCAGGCAACTTGGTGAGACCTCATCTCTAAAAATTAAAAAAAAAAAAAAATTAGCCAAGTGTGGTAGTGTGCACCCATAGTTATGACTACTTGGAAAGCTGAGGCGGAAGGATCGCTGGAGCCCAGCGGGTTGACGCTGGGTGGCCGTGATTGTGCCACTGCACTCCAGCCTGGGGGACAGAGTGAGACTCCAACTCAAAAAAAAAAAAAAAGCAGCAGAAAGATTGCAGTCAAATCTCATAATGAAGTTTTTTTTTAAGAAAAATAAGAAGGGGCAGAATAACATCCTTAATGGTAGTGAAAGCATTTCAGACAGGCATGCCCCATAACACCAGGTGAAATTACAACTTAATATGTCAACATGGCTAAAAGGAATTAAGAAAATTGTCAGGATATGAAAGAAAAGCACTCTCAGAATGATAAAGCAGAAATTAGGAAATAGAACTCAGGAGAGAAATGGGAAGAAAAGGGAAAGCTCGGATAACCCCTTTGGGTTCCCTCCTTAATAAATCCTATTTTCTCACTTAAAAAAAAAAAGAAAGAAAGAAAAGGGAAAGCTCATTTCACAAATGAAGACTGAACTAGAAGGGATATTAGTGAATGTGTGCAACTGATAATGCTTTAAGGATATAAAAAATGAAAAAGAAGGAAAAATTTTACACTCCAGAATAGAGAGAAATCAAAGAATTTGAGAGAAAGTGACAAACATGGAAGAAAGGCAAAGAAGATCTAAAGGTATATTATAGATGTCCTTGAAGAAGAAAAAATTGAAGCAATGAAGGAGAATAAATTTTTAAAAACCTATAATTTAAAATTTCATTTAAAAAAGACTACAGGCCAGACTCGGTGGCTCAGCCTGTAATCTCAGCACTTTGGGAGGCTGAGGCGTGTGGATTGCCTGAGTCTGCGGGTACGAGACCAGTCCAGGCAACTTGGTGAGATCTCGTCTCTACAATAAATAGTGAGTCGGGCATGATAGCGTGCGCCTGTAGTTCCAGCTACTTGGAAGGCTGAGACAGAAGGATCGCTGGAGCCCAGCAGGTCAACACTGGAGTGACCATGAGCATGCAACTGCACTCCAGGCTGGGCAACGGAGTGAAACTCCATCTCAAAAAAAAAAAAAAAAAAAGCTACTTATAGAAAAGACTACATCATACCTGGGGAAATCAACACAGAAAACTTGTCTTCCAGGAAACCGGCTCCTGATGCTGAACAGGTTGGGGACTGCTGTTCTGGGGAATATACTTCAGCGTACCAAAATGACTGGCAAGATGTTGGCATAACAGATGGTGAGCACTAAATATGTGTTTACTTGTAGAACTGAGAATAATGATTACAGGAGAGAGAATATAATTTATAATGGTTATGTGCCCTTAAAACGAATATGCAATATAACCAAAGCCAGAGAAAGGAGAATGTGGAGAGCATTTTGCAGCAGAATAAACTTGCTGATTGCCTTATAGTTAAAAAAGGCTATAGACTAAATGACTAAAAGATTAAAGACTAAAAGAGTCTTGCTTCAAATTGTGCTGAAGGAGAAGAGGAGGAGGAAGTTCCTAAGTGATGTCTGTATTGTTCATAAGAGGAAAACGACAGACAATAATCACCCTTCCCCAAGCAGAGGGGATGAAAAATGTTATATAAAGGAAGTGATTAGGACAAAAATACAAAACTTTTGTAAATATTTTAAAAAGAAGAGAGCAAGTAAACAGAATAGGCCACACAGTAGAAAATTATTTATATAAAATAGTTGAAATGTTCAAATAGATATGTGTGAATCCCTGCTTCACTTCACCTCTTTCAGCTTGGCTTCCTCTGTAAAAGATTATACATACAATCAATCTTGAAGGGCAAGCGTAACAAATGTATATGATGTATATGATATGACTTACACTGTCCAACATATAGTAAGTGTTCAACCAAAGCAAAGTCTCTAGCCTTCTCATTTAGGGAGGGGCAAACTAGGATTTGAACCCAAGACTATCTGACTCCAAAGTTTGCTCTTTCTCTACTGTGCTACTAAAAACAGGATGGATTCAATGAGTGGTAGGATTATAGGATTTTTTTAGAAGAAGGAAGGGTTCAACAGGAAAGCCTTTATGGAAGATACAGAATTTGAAGATGCAGAAAGTCAAGCTCAAGCAGAGGCCTGAATGTAAAAAGAAGCCCATGATGTGTTGGTGAGGAGGTGAGGGGTCTGTAACAGATAAATTTTAGTTTCTTCCTGCCTTCATCCATTTTCCAAGAACAGCCTGTAAACTAAAAATGGATAAAACCAGTTCAGATGCATTGGTTGAGAGTATGGCTGAAGAGAGTATCTAAAGATGGGATTGGCCGGGCTCAGTGGCTCAGCCTGTAATCCCAGCACTTTGGGAGGCCAAGGTGAGTGGATTGCCTGAGCCTACGGGTTCGAGACCAGCCCAGGCAATTTAGCAAGACCTCGTCTCTACCAAAAAAAAAAAAAGCCAGGCTCGGTGGCTTAGCCTGTAATCCCGCACTTTGGGAGGCTGAGGTGAGTGGATTGCCTGAGCCCACCGGTTCGAGACCCGCCTGGGCAAGCGAGACCTCATCTCTTCAATAAATCAAAAAATTAGCCGGGCGTGGTAGCATGCGCCTGTAGTTCCAGCTACTTGGAAGGCTGAGGTGGAAGGATCGCCAGAGCCCAGCAGGTCGAGGCTGCGGTGGCCGGGAGCAGCCACTGCACCCCAGTCTGGGTGACAGAGTAAGACTCCAACTCAAAAAAAAAAAAAAAAAAAGAATGGAAAAATAAAGAGTTCCTTAAGAACAATGGCCAACTAAAAACAGTACTGGCTGATACATTGTTCTTTATGATAATGCCTATTGTTGATGGTTCATTTTTTTTTTTAAGAGTAGACATATAATCTACAGTGGCTCTGAGTATGCAAATGTACATGTGTACATGTAGGTGTTTTTAATAGGCTACTGTATTTATTTTGTAACAGTTTGATATTTTCAGAAGCATTGCAATGATAACACAAGGTTGCCATATACTCTTCACCAAGTTTTCCCTGTTATTAACACATCACTATGCTGCATTTGTCACAACTAAGAAACCCTCATTAGTATATCAATATTCAGTAAGCACCACAATTTATTTAGATTTCACTGGTTTTATTTATTTATTTTGCTTTTTTGTTTGTTTTGCCTTGTTTTCCTTTCCAATGTCCTTTGTTTGTTTTAGAATACTATTCAGGATCCTAAAGCATACACTTTATATCTTTCATTCTCATCTTTTAGCCTTCTCTGACCTGTACAATTTCTCAGATGATCTTTGTGTTTTATGACATTTACAGCTTTGAGGAGTACTGGTTATGTATTTTGTAAAACGTCCCCCAATTTGGGTTTGTCACATATATTATCCTGTGGTTATAGTAGGGTTGTGGTTTGGGGGATGAAGCCAGGTGTGGTGATGCGTGCCTATAGCTCAAGCTACTTGGAAGGCTGATGTGGAAGTATCACCTGAGCCCAGCAGGTTGAGGCTCTGGTGGCCATGAGCTTGCCACTGCCCTATAGCCTAGGTGACAGAGTGAGATTCTTAACTCTTAAAAAAAAAAGAATTGTAGAACTTAGTTATTTTAAATATAAAATTAATGAAATGTTAATCTTGACACTATTATCATTCTTTTTATTTTATTTTTTCTTCTTTCTTATCTTTCTTCCTTCCTCTCTCCATCCCTCCCTTCCTTCCTTCCTTCCTTCCTTCCTTCCTTCCTTCCTTTCTTTCTTTCTTTCATCTGAGCCAGGGTCTTGCTTTGATGCACAAGCTAGAGTGCAATAGCACAATCTTGGCTCACTGTAAACTCGAACTCCTGGGCTCAAGGGGTTCTCCCACCTCAGTCTCCCAAGTAGCTTGGACTACAGGTGTGAGTCACCACACCTAGCTAAGTTTTATTTTATTTTATTTTAGAAACAGAGTGTCCTTCTGTTGCCCAGGCAGTTCTCAAATTTCTGACCTCAAGCAATTCTTCGCCCTGACCCTCCCATAGTGTTGGGATTATAGGCAAGAACCACTGCACCTGGCTGAGACTATCGTTCATAAGGCATTATATTAAGATGTGTAATCAAAGATTATAGTGGCATGTAAAACCATAATTGCAGTATATAGTAAATAAGTCTTATTTAAAATGGTACTCTATTAATTGCAGCTCCTTTTGGATGGGTAATATGAAGCTTAAAGTTGGTTTAAAATGCAAATAATATAGTTAGAAATTATAGAAAGTTGAATTCTCATCTTGAACTTCTTTAAGTGAAAGGTATACTACCCTAATTTTTGTAGTAGGAAAGAAACACATTCTGAACTTAACTTCGCTTTTCATTTCACAAATCAATTTTTTTTTCAAAGACATGATCCATTTATTATTTGTTCTAAAATATGTTGCTAATTTGGCAACAGCCAAAATATAGGCCTTAGTTAACAATGCTGTTGAGGAGAATCTAACTAACAACTCAACAAAAATGAAGAGACTAAAGTCTGCTCTTTGATGTGAGTGTCTAGAAAGACTTACAGACTGTTAACCACCACAGACCCTCTCATTATAGTCTGTGGGACTTAATGCTAATCTAGATTCCAGGCTAATTAATAACCCCTACCTTTTGTTTCCCACCATGCAATTTCCCTCATACCCCCTCAAAAAATCCTTGGCTGTTTCTCATGCATTCCAGATGCTCCATTCCTTATTCACCACATTTTCTTCATGGCATGAGATTGTAAAGGAAAATTATTCTTGCAATAAGACAGATTTGAAGTGGAATTGCTGAATTGAGGAAAAGGAGACTTTTAGGGGTGAGGAATACATTCAAGGTCTTGAATGTGACCGTGGGTTCACAGGTATATGCACATGCCAAAATGTATCAAAAGTTATACTTTAAGAATATGCGAGAGTTCTGGTAAGATGGCGGTGGCATAGATGGAATTGTGAGATTCTCCTAACGTGAGTTCCCAAAAAAACTCTTGCTTTCCTTCTTCCACCATGCTGCCCACCGTCAGCCACATTGGTCCGAGGCCGGGGACCCTCTGTCCCACCAGGGCTGGATATTGTGCCCCCAGCTGCTGCCTCGCATGCGGGAAGTCTCAGGTCTTGGCTCCCTCCCTGGCTACATCAACTCGCCTAGACAAAGCCACCAGTCACCCTGGGAGACTCTGGGCACCCACCCCTCAGAGAAACCGATTCCATTTCTGGCTGAAATATACTGTGAGCTATCCAGGGCCACTTTTGCCACTCACCTCCTGCCCTTTGGAGTTTTGGAGCTCTGGAGCTCTGGGAAAGGAACTGCGTATCATTAGGAGGTGCTGATCGGAGGCTCTCAGCTCCAGAGGACCCCCTCCTCCACCCCAGCCCGCAGGTAGTGCCCCGGATACAGTGCCCAGTTGTGCAACTGATCCCTGGTGCCTCCCACTGTTACCTCAGTCCAACATAGTGGATTGCCCAGGGACCCAAATGAATAGAGAGAAAGCATCCGTGAAAGTGAAACTGCCACCTCGGCCATTCTCCAGGCAGAGACGTGCATTGCCCCGCCCAACTGCCAGCAGCCTCCACCTCAGTTCCCAAGGGACCAAACCTACATTCCGCTGCATAGAGAGATTGTAAAATGGTGGGAACTAGGTTCCAGTGGGCTCATACACTGGTAGGTAGATGCTGGAATCAACATATAGATTCTGAATCACAGCTTCCCCTCAATTAAACCTCAAAACTGCAAAAAATACAGCCTGCAGCCCACACTCCAAAATCAAAAGTGAAGAAAGCCAGAGGACCCTTATAAGGAAGAGCAAGAGATTGCATAGTGAAGCAAAAGCAACCCCACCTTCCCTGAAAAACAGAATTAAAGAAGGGGAAGGAAAGGAGGAGAGAGAGAGAAATCTACACAAATGAAAAAAAACCAAAAGAATAATATGGGTCTCTCCCAGACCCCTGGGAAGGCAGACACTGAGAAAACTGACTTCAGAATGCAAACAATGAAAAGCCCCCAGAATG
>CAUYQG010299436.1:0-11561 GCA_963574415.1 Tarsius wallacei
CCCGGCTAATTTTTTTGATTTATTGTAGAGATGAGGTTTCGCCTGCCCAGGCGGGTCTCGAACCCGCGGGCTCAGGCAATCCACTCACCTCAGCCTCCCAAGGCGCGGGATTACAGGCTGAGCCACCGAGCCCGGCTTAAAATTCTTTTAATTACGTGAGTAATTGAGTAAAATAAACATGCAAACAAACAAACAAAAAACACTACAGAAGCAACGGAGGTAAAAAGTTATAATCCCTTCCCCCTAAACCATTGTGTATCCTTCCAGATCTGTTTTACAAGTTTACATAACAGGATGCGAACACAGGCTCCTTCTGCACTCTTGATCGATGACAGCTGAGTGATGCCAGTGGCCCCTGGTTCTGTGGCGTGGTGAAGGCAAATTGGTCCTGACACCTCCAGCCTGCTGAAGAAGCGCAGTCTTAGGTGGAGAGGATTTCTTTGGAGAATGTTACAGGGAGTCTGTTTCCTTCCCTGTTCTCTCCTCTGCACTGAGGTGCCTGGAGGTTGGGGGTGACACCCTAGGGAGGGTCTCTCTGGACCGGTGGTGCTCTTGCCAGGGGTGGGGTCAGGGTAAAGGCTCTCCATAAGGGAGCCAACCCCAGAGTTTGTGAATCAGCAGTGGGGAGGCCAGGCCTGGGTCTCAGGCCCGAAGAGCTGTGACTGAGATCTCTGGAGATGGCAGGAGCAGGTCCCACAGAATGAATTTAGTGAGAGTGTGAGGGGGAATGCAGTGGATTTTGCTTTCACTCTGTGGAATCCAGCTGGGTCAATGGCTTCTTGCATTTACATTTATGTATAGATGCATACTGGGGTTTACATTTTTGCAAAAATGAAATCATTGCATTTGTGTGTTTTTTTGCAGATCTTTTTTTTTTTTTTTTAACTTCACAATATATTTCGTAGGAACTTCTGTGTCAGTAAATAGATCTACCTCATTTCTTTTAACCACTTTGTAGTAGTTAGTCAGTCTTGGACCAGGAGTTGTTTATGATAGGTCTAATGTTTTAATACAAACCTGAATTCAGGAAACATATTCGTTTGTTTATCTATACATGCCTCTGTGAATATTTCTATGGAATAAATTCCCAGAGCTGGAAATGTTGTGTCAAAGATTTTAAGGGAACCTGCCAAGTGGCTATCCAAGGAAGGCGGACATTTTTTAAAACTCCTACCAGCAGCATTTGGTAATTTCTTACATTGCCAATGAATAGTATCTACCTTTTTTAATTTCTAGAAGTCTGATTTTTACATTTAGTTTTTAGTGGGATTGCTCATTTTGTATACAAGGGGTTACCCCCCAAATACTGGAATTATCTTTTGGTGGGTGGGCCTCTTGTAGTACAGGCGTCCCCTGCTAGCTAAGTGCTCTAGGAACCCATCAGCATCAGTGTACCAGCTAGAGTTGTCGTCAAAGGCTGCATTCAGCTTCAGTGAATATTTTTTTGGGGGGGAGGAGATCCTTTCAATGTGTTTGCCCATTTCATGGTGGGTGATTTACACAAACAGCATGTGACAGTGAAATTTTGTTCAGCAGTTTTTAACCCAAAATGGCATGACCCCCGTGCGTCACCCTCCCTATTTTCCTGGTCTTGACTCAAGTAACTTTTTGGTTGGTTCCCTGATTTAAAAAGGCCTCAATGGGAAACAACATGCTGATGTGGAAGAGTTGAAATAAAAAAGGGCAGAAGTCATAAAAATTGATGAGTTCAGAAACCGTTTTGCGCAGTGGAAAAAGTGTCTTGATAGGTGTATTGCATCAAACAGAGAGTACTTTGAAGGTGACTGAAGTTTCAACATGAATAAATACACAGATTTTTATAAATAAATCCTGTTTTTTGGAGGGGTCCCCTTTCATATGCTTACTGGCCATTTGCTATCATGTGAACTCTTTTCGCATATCCTTTGTCCACTTTTCAATTGAATTGTTTGCATTTTTCATATTGCTTTACGGGACTCTTTATAAATCAAAGATAAATACACATAAACATATCCTTTATTGTATATATTGTATATACTTCCTTCCAGTCTGACTCATGCCTTTCAACTTTATTGAAAACGTACACAGTGTAGAAAGTTTTAGAAGAGATGAAATAGAAAGTCACAGACTTTTTTTTTTTTTTTAAGTTGGAGTCTCACTCCGTCGCCCAGGTTGGAGTGCAGTGGCACACTCACAGCCACCCTAGCATTGACCCGCTGGGCTCAGGTGATCCTTCTACCTCAGCCTTCCAAGTAGCCAGAACTACAGGTGCAAGCTACACGCCCAGCAAATTTTTTTATCTTATTGTACAGATGAGGTCTCACCATATTGCCCAGGCTGGTCTCGAACCTTTGGGTTCAGGCAGTCCTCTCGCCTCAGCCTTCCAAAGTGCTGGGATTACAGACTTAAGCCACTGTGCCCGGCCTGAAAGTCACATACTTTTAGGATCAGAACAAAAAGGAAGAGGCTTATGATGTGCATACAACCTTCCAAATTATGTTCAACTTAACCAAAAAGGAAGGAAGGAAGGAAGGAAGGGAAGAAGGAAGGAAGGGAGGAAAGATGGATCTTGAATTTACATTGTTATAACTGTATTGGGTTGCTTTTGAGTTATTTCCACCATACTTTTTATTTATTTAATTTTTAATTTTTTGAATCAAGGTCTCATTCTGTCACCATGCTTGAATGATCATGACTCACTGCAACCTCGACATCCTGGGCTTAGGTGATCATTCTGCCTAAGCCTCCCAAGTAGCTAGGACTACAGGTGTGAACCACCAAACCCTGCTAACTTTTTGTTATTTTGTAGACATAAAGTCTTGGTATGTTGCCTAAGCTGATCTTGAGCTCTTGGGCTCAAGCAATCCTTCCGCCTTGACCTTCCGCCTTGACCTTTCACCATGCCTGGCCCTCTTCTACTTTTTAAATACTTGAGATATAATCATATATCCCAAAACAAGGTTGTGAACCATTACCACTATCCAATTCCGAAACATTTTTATTACCTCCAAAAGAAACCATTTAGCTATTACAGGTTGAGCATTCTAAATCCAAAAGTCTGAAATCCAAAATACCCCAATTCTGAAGCTTTTTGAATGCTAATATGAAGCTCAAAGGAATTCTCATTGTAACAATGCAGATTTTGGATTTTGGGATTGTGAATGATTAACTGGTAAGTATAATGCAAATACTCCAAAATCCCAAATACTTGTGGTCGCAAGCACATTGGATAAGACAAATTCAACTTGTAGTATTCTTCTTTAAATATTTGGTAGAATTCCCCTGTGAAACCTGGGCTTTTCTTTGTGGAAAGTTATAAAATTCCTAATGCAGTCTCTTTAGATGTTATAGGTTTATTCATAATTTCTATTTCTTCTTGAGTCACTTTTGGTAGTTTGTATATTTCTAGGGCCTTGTCCATTTCATGTAGGTTATCTAGTTTGTTGGCATACCATTGCTCATATTATTCCCTTGTAATATTTATTTCTGTAAGAGTGGTGACAATGGCCCCTCTTTCATTCTTGGTTTTAGTAATTTGAATCATCTATCCTTATTTCTTAGTCTAGCTAAAGGTTCATCAATTTTATTGATGTTTTCAAAGAACCAACTTTTGGTTTGTTCATTTTTCTTCTTGTTTTTCTATTCTCAATTTCATTAATTTCTTCTCCAATTTTTATTATTCTTTTTTTCTGCTTGCTTTCAATTTCTCTTGCTCTTTTTCTGATTTCTTAAGGTGGAAGTTTAGGCTATTGATTTGAGATCTTTCTTCTTTTTTAATATAGTCATTTATAGCTATGCAAGCACTGTTGAGGCCTTATCCCATAAGTTTCCATATGTTGCGGTTTTGTGTTTATTAATATAAAAGTATTTTCTAATTTATCTTGTGATTTCTTCTTTGATCTACTGGTTATTTAGGAGTGTATTGTTTAATTTCCACATATTTGTGAATTTCCCAGATTTTCTTTTGTCATTGATTTCTAACTTCTTTTGTGATTGATGAATATGCTTTGTATGGTTTAAATCTTTTTAAATTTAATGAGACTTACTTTATGACCTGACAGATGGTCTATCCTGGAGAATTCTTCATGTGCCTCTGAGAAAAAGGTGTATTCTGCTGTTAACGTTACACCTAATAGATGTCTGTTAGGTCTAGTTAGTTTATCACGTTGTTCAAATTTTCTACTTCCTTGTTGATCTTATGTCTAGTTTTACGATTAATTGTAATGAGATATTGGAGATTGCAACATTACTGCTGAATTGTCTATTTCTTCCTTCAGTTTTACCAGTTTTGCTTTATGTATTTTGAGCCTCTGTTATTAGATGTGCATATGTGTATAATTGTTGTCTTAATTCATTGGTCCTTTTATCATTATACAATTTTCTACTTAGTCTCTAGTAATTTTTGTCTTAAATAGACAACATTTTGTCTGATGCTAATATAGCTGCTCTAGCTCAGTTTTGGTTACTGTTTACATAGGATATCTTTTTTCTACTCTTTTACTTTCAACCTGTTTGTGTCTTTGAATTTAAAGTGTGTCTTTTCTATACAGCACATATAGTTAGATTTATTTTTAATTAGTTCTGTCAATCTCTGCTTTTTAACAGGAGCATTTAATCCATTTTTATTTAATGTATTTGTTAATAGGTAGCATTTACATCTGTCAGTTTGCCTTTTGGTTTCTTTAGGTCTCTTGCCTTCTTATGCTTCTCTATTCCTCCATTGCTGCCTCTTTTCATGTTAAATAGATATTTTTCTAGTGTATCATTTGAATTCCCTTGCCATTTCTTCCACCATTGTGTTATTTTCTTCAGAGTTGCCCTGGGGATTATAATTTGCATCTTAATTTATAACAATCTAGTTTGGATTAATACCAACTTAATTTTAATATCTGTATAAGAACTTTGCTTTTACATACCTCCATTCCCTACTTTCTATTCTATGCTATTATTGTCGTACAAATTGTATCTTTATATGCTCATTAACACAATTTGTAGTTATTGCTTTTTGCAATTGTCTTTTAAGTTAGAAGGAAAAAAGAGTTCCATCAAAAACACGTTTAAACTGTCTTGTATATTTGCCTATGTAATTACCTTTACTAGTACTATATTTTTTTTCATGCGCATTTGAATGACTGTCTAATACCCATTTCATGTAGGGCAGGTTTACTAATGACCATATTTTCTCTATGGTTTTGTTTCTCTGGAAATGTCTTAACTTGTCTTAATTTTTCCTTCTTTTAAAAATTGAGGTGAAATTCATATAACATAAAATTAACCATTTTAAAGTGAACAGTTTAGTGACATTTAGTACATTCACAATGCTGTGTAACCACCACCTCTAGTTCCAAAATATTTTCTTCATCTTTGGAAGCACTATACTGTAAGTTGTTCCTCATTCTTTCATTTTTGAAGAATCTAGTATTCTTGGTCCGTGGGCTTTTTTCTTTCAGCCTGAATAGTTCACCTCATTGCCTTCTGGCCTCCATGCCTTCTCATGAAAAATCAGCTACTGTCTTACTGAAGGTAAGTATATGTGATAAGTCATTTCTTTAGCGCTGCTTTCAAGACTCTCTATTTGGCTTTGACAATTTGATTATGATATTTCTAGGTGTGGATCTCTGAGTTTATCCTACTTGGAGTTCATTGAGCTTCTTGTATGTGTAGATTATGTTTTCCTCGAAGTTTGGAAGTATTCCGTTACTAGTTCTTTATATGTTCTTTCTGTACCTTTCTCTGTTTCCTCTCTTTCTGAGACTCTCAATTTACACATGTTGGTATGCTCAGTGTTGTCCCCCCACAGGACTTTGAGGCTCTGTTCATTTTTCTTCATTGTTACTTTGTTTTCTATCCCATAAGCAGGCTAATCTCATTTGATATGTCTTCAAAATACTGAATCTTTTTCTGCCAGCTAAGGTATGCTATTGAACCCCTCTAGTGATTTTAAATTTCAGTTATTAGACTTTTCAACTCCAGAATTTCTGTTTGGTTATCTTTTAAATTTTTTTTATTTGTATTCTATATTTGGTGAAACATCATTCTTATACTTTTCTTCAATATCTTATTTATTTGAACATAATTAAAACAACTAATTTCCTTGTCTACTAAGTCTTCCATCTGGACTTCCTGTGTGTAGATGAGACTTTCTTGCTTCTTTTTATGTCTTATAATTTTTTGTTGAAAAATTTGAAAACATAATGTGGCAACTTGGAATATCAGATTTTCTCTTCTTCCTCAAGGTTTGTTGTTATTGCTGTTTGTTTACTGACTTTTCTGAACTAATTCTGTAAAGTCTATATATTTTTGTCATGTGTGGTCACTGAAGTCTCTACTTAGTTAGCTTAGTGATCAGTGAATGATCGAACAGAGCTTTCCTTACATGTTTAGAACTAAATCATCCAATTTTTGCTGAGAGACTCTGTGCATGTCTGGACACTCCTTTTAATACTCAACTGGGTAGTTGACAGCCGTCTAAACCCTCACTTCCTACTTGTGCAGAACTTCAAAGTCAGTCAGCCTTGAGAGTTTGGGGCCTTCTCAAGTATTTCCTGAGTATATGTACAACCCTACGTGTGGTATTCTAGGTACCCAGGAATAGGCTAGACTTCCCTTTTTTTTGAGTTGGAGTCTCGCTCCGTTGTCCAGCCTTGACTTGCTGGACTCCGGCGATCCTTCTGCCTCAGCCTTCCAAGTAGCTGGAACTACAGGCATGCGCTACCATGCCCAGCTAATTTTTGATTTATTGTAGAGATGAGGTCTTGCCAAGTTGCCCAGGTGGTTCTTGAACCCGCGGGCTCAGGCAATCCACTCGCCTTGGCCTCCCAAAGTGCTGGGATTACAGGCTGAGCCACCGAGCCCAGCCTTGGACTTCCTTTTACGTTTTTTTTTTTTTCTTAGTTGGAATCTCACTCTGTTGCCTAGGCTGGAGTGCAGTGGCACACTCACAGCCACCCCAGCATTGACCTGCTGTACTCCAACAATCCTTCTGCCTCAGCCTTCCAAGAAGCCTGTGCTACAGGTGCACCCTACCACGCCTGGCTAATTTTTGATTTATTGTAGAGACAAGGTCTCACCAAGTTGCCCAGGTGGTTCTTGAACCCGCGGGCTCAGGCAATCCACTCGCCTTGGCCTCCCAAAGTGCTGGGATTATAGGCTGAGCCACCAAGCCCAGCCTCTTTTTTTTAGCCAATCTGTTGTTTGCCCCAACTGTTATCCACTGCCTCAGGCAACTGTGAAGTTAAATATTTGCCTATAATTGTCTTCAACAAGCATCTCTGTGGGAAGAAAAAGGCTTTTCACATTGGGTGATCTCTGACTCCCTGCTTGAAAGTAGGGCTTTCTAGGGAACCAACAGCCAGGTCAAATAATGACAGTTCTCTGAGAATAGAACTTAGAAGATGTTTAAACCCAGTTCATTCTCCTCCAGTGGCTGCTAGGCTGCCGATTTACATAATAAGTGTAAAACTGTTGGTTATCAAGGTTGTCATGGAACTAGAGTGCAGGAGACTGGAATATAGCAAGCTAAAACCTCAAAGCTCACTTTTTTTTTACTGAGATTCAACTGTTTCTCTTGAATAAATGCTCCCTGGATTGTTGCATTAGTTTTCAGAGTTCTGACAAAGTTCATTCTGACTTTCTGTTTTTGCTAGTTTTTTCACTGTTTCTGTGGTGGAGAGAATTTTTGGAGGTCCTTATTTTGCCATTTTCGCTGATGTCACTTGCTTTTGGTTTTATTATTAAAAGTCTTTTGAGTCACAGTTGAATGTTTGGTGTCATATCTGATTAGGTAAGAGAACTCAGTTTTGCTACTAATTCGTTCTGTGTCCTGCGGCAAGTTACAGAACCTGTCAAGCTCAGTTTAAAAAGTTCTTGGTTGGTTGCCAAGTGAGAGCTCCAGTTTTTACCACCTCTGAGATTCTGAACATCTGAAGGCTGTGTTTTCATCTGTGTTTTCTATTGTTCCCTTATGCAGTTTTATTGAGCTTTTTAAAAATTCTCACCACACCCTGTCAATCATATTTTCATAACGATTTCATCCTGAATTATAAACATTAGCATCTAGCAGATCATTATGGATCTTGGTTATTATTTATTCTTGCTGAGAAACTTTAAAAATGTAGTTGCTCTGTACTTTACCACCATAAAAAAATGGGGGGAAAATGCAACTGCTTTTTCCACCTCCTCCCCCTTGATTTAGCAGCTCTTTAGCATGAAGGTGAAGGGTTGGCCACTAAATTAGTCTTAGTATAGTGTATTGCAATCAAGTCTGGAGTTCAGATGCCATATCATCCAAGCCATATGTCTCTTGCATCCTTTACAGTTGCTGAAGAATTGACCCCAACAGCAGGTTTTAGTCACGCTCTTGGCTGGATCATCTCCATAAACTGCAGCCCATGGACTTGAGGTTCTGCTACCTTTTTATGGTCCCATAATACAGATGCCTAACTGCCACAGATATACGTGCTCCCATACTCCTCCTACACCTTTCGGGGCCCAGGGCCTTCTTATTACCCTCCTTGTGAGCTAAAGCTGACTCAGTGCTTCCTGGTTCCAGGGTTTGAGAACAGGGCACAGGATCTGATGCCACTCTCTGGAAGGCCCAAGTTCATTCTCCCGTTTTTTAGGTGCCTTCAGGTGGGGCTATGTCTTGGTCTTGTCGAGCTACTCTAACTGAATACCAGAAACTGAGTGGCTTTTAAACAACAGAAATTCATTTCTTATAGTTCTGTTTGCTGAGAAGTCCAAGAACAAGGTGCTGGCAGAATTGATGTCTGGTAAGGGCTTGCTTCCTGGTGCGTGGAGGACCATCTTCTCACTGTGTCCTCACATGGCAGAAGGATTGAAAGAGTCCTCTGGGGCCTCTTTTATAAGGGTACTAATCCCATTTATGAGTGCTCCACTCTCATGGCCTAATCACCTCCCAAAGACCCCACCTCCGTATACCATCACATTGGGGATTAGGTTTCAACATATGGATTTATGGTGACAGGAGGTGGCAGGCACAATAATTTTGTCTCTAGCAGGATCGTCTTTGCGTTCTTCTCTCCATTGGAGTTAGGTTGGGTGGCAGTGATGGGCTGGGATGCCCTGGGGGTGAGGTCAGGCAGACTGGCTCTCTGTCACTGTGAGAGAGAGCAGGGTCTGGGTCCAGCCCCATCATCTTAACTCCTTTTTATCTGCTTCCAGCCCTGCATGTTTCTTCTCTGTGGGCCTGTGCGTGAGGTTGTGATAGTTCCCTGGCAACATCTAGTCATTGCCCTACCTTTTCCCCTGTGTTGAGCCCTCCCTGCTGGCTCTGTGAGCTGTGCACACCTCTGGGTTATCTGGCCGGTGCGGGGAATTTGCTGCCGATCGAGGCTCTCTCTTGGACTCAGTGCTGCTCGTCCGTGGCAGGAAGGGGCAGGTTTTGCTGTGTGCTCATTGGCACCAGATTCTGCCCCGACATCCCCCTCACACCCTCTGCTGGCTGGTGTCTTCAGGTGGATGGGGCACCTGTGGGTCTGCTGTCCCCTACCACCACTCCCAATAGGCCGTTCCCCAGTTATAGATCATCTTCTGTGGGCGGCACTATTTCTGAATCCCAGTGAGTGAGGACAGGACAGCCAGAGCAGGCCTGTGTGGAGGTGGTGTGGGAGGGTGCCCATGTGCTGCATTTTGAGAGATGCCAAAAATAGCAGTGAGCAATAGTCCCTTCCATTAGCGTCATCCCTTCTTTATGCATTACATCATCGTATTTGGTCCTGAACAGCAGCCTGCATGACAGGCCTTGTCATCCCCTTCTGATGGGAGAGAAACTTACTAGGCTCAGGCTGGCAAGTGACACCAGGACTTCAGTGGAGACAGAAATTGGAATTCTTTCTGTTCTACTCAGGCTCAGGTTTATCCCTTCATTTGGATGGTAGAGTTTTATCAGATTCTCTGGCTCATTGCCCTAGCTGCTCTTTACGTTAGCTTTATGCACACGTGGTCTTCCTAAGGTTGCACAGAACCGGTGAGAGCAACATGCTGCTGTCCCTTGTTGACCACCTGATATTTGCAAAGCCCCAGGCTTGGCTCTTCAGGGGCAGGTCTCAGGTCACCAGTGCAGGGGCCTGAGGAACACAATTTTCAGCTTCTTTTCCGCTTTGAGCCCCCAGGGCTGACTGCCTGCCATCTTCATCTCAGTTAACCTGGTGTTTCTTCCAGCCTTCATCGCCCAGGAGGTGGCATTTAAGTTCCGGGAGGGGGATTGTGGTGCCAAGATGTCTGGATGCGAGAAACACTGCTGGTCCTTCGTACCATTTGTCCAGCCCATCAGGACCACTATCCTCTCCCTTCTGTGCCAGTCACTTTGGGTTGGCTTAAGTCTCCCCTCATGGTGGTTCCTTTGCATTTGGTGACCTGCCCCACCATAAAAGCTGCCTCTTGCAGCTCTTTCTACTCAAGCTTGCTGCCACCACTTGTGTCTGCTTAGGTCTGTCTCATTCTAAGGCCTTTCATCCTTTGATAGATTCTTTCCCACCTGGTAGAAGTAGGGAGGGCATCAGAATGCACTGGGCACATGCAGGAAATGGACCAGAGCTTGGAGTTTGCTTATTGTGCCGCTTACTGACTATTCAAAAGTGACTCTGATACAAAGGGATAATGCCCTGTAAATCTACAACAAACTGATGCTTCCTTTATTGATACCTGCCTTACAGTTTGCCCCAACTTGTCCTGGCTGCAGCTGAAATTCTTGAAAGTGTACCAGACTCCTGAGTCCTATAGATCTAAAAACGGAACCAAAGAAAGCATGTCCAAGGCAGCTTCCGAGTGTTCAAATGGTTTGACATCACTCAGCCAACCCCTGTTTGCTTTGGGAATTAGGTGGGATTCTATCTTTTGCAGGTAAGGCTTGCAAAAGCTTGTTTGGCTTTTAAGACAGCAGAGAGACAGATTTCATGGCTCATATAACTGGGAGGTCACAGATATCTGGCTTCAGGAATAGCTGGATCCAGGACTCCAAACAGAGCTCCCTCTCCAGCTCTTGGTACTTCTTTCCTCTGTAGACTCACATCTTCCCAACAAAAAAGAAATATTCTCTTTTAGCAATTCCAAAAAGCTCTCACTCTCCTTGGCCTGAAACCAGTCTCGTGCCTCCCTGGAACAACCACTTTTGCCAGGGAGATGGAACTGCACTGACCTGCTCAGGCGTGGGCCACCTCTCTGGCTCCTGTCTTGGACTACACCACATGTTAAGAGTCTGGCTTTGGCAGGTTCTTACTGAATTCCTGGGCATCTGAGCTTGGGTGAGCTCAGTTTCCAGCCCTGCAGGAGGAGTGGTCCCCTCTGCTTAGTAGTAGCTGGGATAAGAGCTGCCCTCACCACTGGTTCTGAGTGGGATGCAGCCTCCATTGTCTTTAATCCCTCTGGATGAGTTCCCAGTTCTAGAAGCTGCAGTCCCTCAGTTCTCCTTTATTTGGCCTTCAGTGGCTCAAAGGAAAACCTTTTGTCCTGGAGACTCTGTAGCATGGGTTGTGGAACCATGTGCCCCCCAGCCTCCCCATATTTTATGTTTTAGATCCACCCCTCTACTGTTCCTAGACCCTTATCCAGGGTTGGAAAAC
>CAUYQG010299438.1:0-20792 GCA_963574415.1 Tarsius wallacei
CTTGCCTCTTTTCTATGTGTGTCTGGTTCTAGGCTTTTTTGTTTATAACTGTGAGTTGGTAAATATCCAGAACCTCATGATGTGGCAGAAAGGCTGGGAAGAGGGTCTGTTGAATGCGTGATCAAGAACCCCTTGGGGGGATTTTGCTGACACTTCTTGGGAACCCTCCTGGTCACACAAGCCCCTGATGACCCATTCTCTATGACTGTGTCTGATTTTGCTGTTCTGGAGTTAAACACGTGTTAGTGCAAAAGTTCTCGGTGATGGTGGAAATGACACAGGAGTCAAGGGCGTCATAAGACCAGGCCTGGCATGAATAGGGCTGGGTGGGGCGAGTTGGCCGCCACGTCCTGCTCGACTGGAGACAGGTTACAGGGTGAGCGGAGCAAGCAGGCACAGCTGCCGGCGTCCACTAGTCACGTGGACAGCTCCTCACGTGGGTCACCCCTGAGGAACGGGGAGAGATGGAACAGTGAGAGCACCCCACGCCTCTGAGCTCCACACAGCCCTGGATCAGCGGCAGTGTGTTCGGAACTGAGTGCAGGAGAGGCCACGTGGAGCTGGAGAGGCCATGGCCGGGGGGCTGCTGTGGGGCTCACGCCAGCTGGGGGGTTTCCAGGCAGGGCTGGGAGCGTGGAGGGGGGCTGGAGACATCCAGGGAGACTTGAGGACAGTGCATCCAAAAATGTCCAGCACGGAGAGCCCACTCTCAAGACAAAGGCATGTTGAGTTATCCTTTCTGTCTAAAACTACAATTCCATCGGAATGCACTTCGCATCCTCAGCTGTGGGAGATGGGGGTTTCCTACCAGGAGCTGGAAATGACTTATGAGGGGGGAAGGCAGGGTTTTTATGACTCCGCCTTGCCGTACAAGTCTGAAATATTAATCAGGAGCAAGATGTTTCATTTTCATTGTGACACTGGAACGAGTGAGGCTTTAAGAGACCTTCGAAGGCAGTGAAATCCCAAGGTTAACATAGTATGACAGAATAAGCCCTTCCTTTAAAAACGGCATCATTTAAAAATATTGTTTATTTCAGAAAAAAAGAAATACGATTTTATGGGAGCAGCATTTAACTGTCAACAACTTGGGAAAACCCATGACTTCTCTCCATGGGGCTTAACAGAGACATGCTCAACTGCCTGGGACACAGGAGGAAAACGTGCTTGGTTGTGTGACTTTCTTCTGTTGCTAAAGGTCATACCAAACATCTGGAAGAGGTGAAATTACATCACGGTGTGGCAGGTACACAGGCGGATTTTTAAGCTAACCTGCTTCCCTACGTGAAACGTGCATCAATAGGCAAGAGAGCTATTTTTGTTGTGTGTGTGTGTGTGCGCGTGTGTGTGTATTTAAGCACACATGCAATTTTGAGACGCAGGCACCTTCCACGACACTCACCTGTCTGCGATACTTGCAGATTTGATTTTGTCTATGACGATGACTTGTTTGTTACAGCACATTGAGGTAGTTAGGGCAACCCCAAGGCTGGCGCCAGGAGTTTTGGCAACTTCAACCAGCAGTGGCCCGGACGCTGTCGCCACAGAATCTGACGAAGGACGTATTTCCGAAAACAAAACAAAGTAAAACAGATAAGCACACAGACCAAAGAAAAAGGATGTCCAGTCTGGTGTTGGCCTGTTACTTTCATCACTGAAACTTAGATTTTCACCCATATAACATCCCCACAGCAGTGATAAACCCTTAGGCCTCCTTGCTGCGCCTGTTCCGTCCAGGGGCATGGCAGGAATCTCTTCCACAAGAGTTTAGGCTTCGTGTCAGCTGGGATAATGTCTTTGTGTCTTTGCATCTTCCACATTGCTTGGCACAGTGCCTGGGACATACTAGGTCTCTCGGCAAATGCTATTTCAATTAATTCATTCAATAAATATCTTAGCACTTACTGTGGATAAGTGTATGATGGATGAATGGATGGGTGGGTGGGTGGATGAATGGATAGACGGAAGTAAGGAAGGAAGAAGTGAAGGAAGGAACAGACAAGGAGAGAGGTAAAAGGGGAAGGGAGAATGAGTGGGTAAACAGAAGAATTATAGATGGATGAACAGATGGATGGAGAAATGGATGGCTGGGTGGATGGATGAAAGAATAGCCAGAAGGAAGGAAGGGAGAGGGAGGGAAGGAAGGGAGGAGGATGGCTGGCTGACTAGAAGAACGGATGGATGGATGGATGAGTGAAAGGATGGATGAAATGACAGACGGAAGGAAGGAAGGAAGGAGGGCAGAAGGAAAGGGAAGGGAAAGAAGGAGGTAAGGAGGGAGGGAGGAAGGGTGGGTGACTAGTAGAATGGATGGATGGATGGATAGATGGATGAGTGAAAGGATAGATGAAGGAAGGAAGGAAGAAAGAAAGAAAGACAGGGAAGGAGTCAGGAGGGAGGGGAGGCTGGGTGGGCAACTCGAAGAATGGATGATGGATAGATGAGTGTGAGGACAGATGAAATGATAGATGGAAGGAAGGAAGGAGGGAAGGAAAGAAGGAAGGAGAGAGGAAAGAAGAAGAGAGAAGGAAAGGAAGGAGGGAAGGAGGGAGGGAGGAAGGGTAGGTGACTAGAGGAATGGATGGATGGATGGGGGATGACGCCACTGATTAGCCCAACACTAGAAATGGGTACACTACGTTGACTCCGTAAACCCTCCGGGTTTTCCCCTATTCTGGACCTAACTTAGGGTCACCCACTCTGAGGAGTGGCTATCTATATGCTTTATTTGGGGCAAGGAGCACTCTTCCTTCGTCAACTCCCAGTAACCTTTGGGGGCTCTGTCAACGGCAATTCCTCCAGGAAGCCTCGCCAACTCCTGATTTGCTAAGACGCTTCTCACGTGTGCTCCCCCAGCCTGCTCCACCCTTGCTGCCGTGGAAGACATCCCATTGGCCATCATGGCCAGGTTGGATGACACGCCCTTGTCCTGCCAGGCTGTGAGCTTGCTGTGAAGACAGAGGCCACGTCTTATCAGCCACAGCATCCTGAGTGCCCGGCACTCAGGAGAACAAATGAGAAAACACATTACTAAAGCTCAGAAGAGGCAGGTGTCATGTGGGACAGAGCCCTGGATGTGGTGTTAACACATTTGCATTTAATTCCTGTTTTCATAATATTGGGGGTTATGGTACCTTAGACAAGCCATGAAAACTTTCTAAATCTACGTGTGTACCCATAAAAGGGTGACTTTCCCACGTATGACTATCAGATTAATGTATCTTTACACACGTCTGTGCATACAGAATATGATGTCATGTCGATTTAGATGACCTCAACCTCTGACCATCTCATTTTTCAGGACTGCAAAAGGTCTGTCATATCTTTTATATTCTCTGCCGCTCTGGTGTTTGACACTCCATTGACACAATTTTGTCTTTCTGCAAATACATGCAGGTGGTGTGAAAGAGGAGATCTGGGTTTCTGTTGCTGAAACCCAGGAGTGTTCACTGACTCATGGGGCCAAGAGGTCCAGGGAGAAGCCACCTCCTGTCTCAGATGAAAGAAGACATTTCTTAAATAAGACAAAGATGAGAATGGCCATGCCAACCACATACATACACGAGGGAGGACCCCAAAAACCAGAATTATCTTTTGGAGGGCATGCCCCTTGTTGTACAGGCCTCTCCCACTAGATAAGTGTTCTAGGAACCCGTCAGCATCCGTGTACCAGCTAGTGTTGGGAGAGGCTGCGTTGTGGAAGAAACATCCTGGGTTGTGGAAAACAGGTGACTGGATCTTCTACCATGACAAAGCACCTGCTTCCACTGCGCTGAGTGTTCAGCAGTTTTTGACCAAACCGGCATGACCGCTGTGCTCCACTTGCCCGATTTACTAGATCTCACCCTGAGCGACTGTTTTTTTGTTTTCCTGGATGAAAGTACTCAAAGGGAAATGTTTTGCCGATGTGGAAGAGGTGAAACCAAAAATGGTGGAAGTGCTCAAAGGCATCAAAATGGATGAGCTCAGAAACTGTTTTTAATAGTGGCAAAAGCGTCTTGATAAATGTCTTGCATCTAACAGAGAACACTTTGAAGGTGACTGGAGTTTAAACACACAAGAATAAACACACACTTTTTTGTTGAGTCATTCTCACTCCATCGCCCAGGCTGGAGCGCAGTGGCACACTCACGGCCATCCCACCATTGAACTGCCGGGCTCTGGCGATCCTCCCGCCTCAGCCTTCCAAGTAGCCAGAACTACAGGCGCGCACTACCACTCCCAGCTAATTTATTTTTATTTTTATTGTAGAGATAAGGTCTCGCCAAATTGGTTGGGCTGGTCTCAAACCCGTGGGCTCAGGCAATCCACTCCCAAAGTGCTGGGATGACAGGCTGAGCCACCGAGCCCAGCCCACACAATTGTTTATAAATTAATTCTGGGTTTGGGGTCTCCCCTTGTATTACAGTGCTAAGGATTCTTGTATGTGCTATGCTCCTTACATGATTGGTAATATTGAAATAAGTTGGTCGTAAAGAAGGTTCTGAGGCATGTGTCTCTTCCATGTGTCAGTTCCAGGGCAGAGTCTTGTAGATACCTGGAGGAGCCCGGGGTCTTCGCCCACCAGGAGGACCGCGTGGTCTAGGTGCTGCGGCTACTTACTGCAACTAGTCTGCCCATGAGCCCAACTCTGTGGTGGTGCTACTGTTGGCCTTGCCCCCCTGCTGAGCTCCTGTCATCTGACGAGGGCCACTGAATGGCCCTGGCTTCTCTCCTCCTCAGTACCTCACCAGGGCATGGTGTGGCCTGGGGGTCCTGCCTTCCTCTCACCCTGGAGCTTATAGTGAGTGACTCTTGGGTTTAGAGGCAACGATGGCTTACACCCCTCGGCCCCAGCTAGAACTTCTGGGAAAGAATCCCGTTCGATCCTGAGGCCGCTGTGTTAGCTGACCTTCCGTCACCAAGGGGTCAACTCTGACCAAGGGGTCATCACCAAGGGTTTGACAGAGTCACAGCTCCACAGCTGAGCCCAGCCCATGCTGGGATGCCACCTTTCTCCTGAGCATGCCCTCAGCATCTCTCTTAGCTCTGGCTTTGTAGGGTCTTTTCTCACATATCTTTCTAGAACTTTCTAGAACTTCAGAATGACTACTTTGTGATTTCTCCAGCCACTGTCCACCGTCTTGCTGGACTTCAATAGTATGTTTGTGGGTGTCTCCACTACGCTCTTCCTCATGGTTTTGTCGTGTCTAAAGATAGATTTATTTTGTTTAACAGATGAAAATAATAGAGATTCTAAGTTACTCATCACATAATCTCTTACACGGGACAGACACTGCTAGCTGTTTCCTGGATTCCAGTAGGGACCAAGCTCCCAGCCTCCCTGGCAGCAAGAAGCGGCTGATGGGAAGGGAGACGAGACTGCCCGGATGTGTTCTCAAGAGGCTTGGTTCTGCCCTCCCTCACCCCACCTCCCTTCTTGCTGTTGGAAGGGGGGCCTGGAGCCGGGAAACCATCTTCAGGCACGCGGACGAGGGCCAGGAGCCACGCGGTGGAGGAAGCCTGGGTCCTAGAACCTTATCTCCAGGCATTGCTTAATCTCTCGAGAAACAAAATTCTTCCACAGTCAAGCCTGTGCAGTGAGCTGGGTTTTCCTCGCCACGACCAGATCTGCATTCTGACGGGTCTTTCCACTTGAGTCGATCCCTCCAAAGTATCTTACTTAAACTGCTATTCTACGTGGCAGCTACTTATGGCTAGGTATCTGCAGATGTAAAAAACTGCAGTCAAACATTACCCAATTCACACACTAGGTATTCACTTTTCTTAAAGCCATTAAGTTGTGATTAAACAATAATTTTTAAAGAGATTATTGGGACATTCAAAAGTTAAATACAAACTCTGAAGTTATGATTTTTTTCCTGGCCTATATATTTGTCAAAGTATTAAAATGTATATTCTTTCTCTCATCTTTTTTTTTTAAATCAGAGTCTCACTGGGTTGCCCAGGCTGGAGTGCAGTGGCACACTCACAGCAACCACAGCCTCAACCTGCTGGGCTCAGGTGATCCTTCCACCTCAGTTTCCCAAGTAGCTGGGAGCGTGCCACCACACCTGGCTCATTTTTTGATATATTGTAGAGACAAGGTCTCACCAACTTGCCCAGGCTGGTCTTGAACCCCTGGGCTCAGATAATCCTCTCACCTCTGTCTCCCAAAGTGCTGGGATTACAGGTATGGGCCACCGTGCCTAGCCCCAAAACTTATAATCTTGTATGACTTTAATTTTCCATTTATAGTGAAGAAATAATATTAAATTTTTTCTTATATAAAGAGATGACAGGAAACAGGGATAGTGAGAAGCTTAGGAAAAGGGTGAGAGACCCTCTGAGTCTCACTTGAGAGTTGGTAAGAATGCACCCCAACTACTCTGGTGTACCCCACAACTGAAAATTAGGAGAATGGTGTCTGTTCGAGCACAACTCTTCCCATCATGGCTCTGAAGAAACCACAAGTGCGATGTTCCCGCTTGGAGGGGGGCAATGTGCAACTAATGAGCCTCTCTAAGTAGCAGTAGAGTCTCTTTAAAGTAGGAAGCTTCCAGATTCAGAGACAAGACACACTCAGAGCCACGGTTGGGAAGTCACTGCGTGGCACTCAGCCAAGCTCAGGGCTGGTGGCTGAGGGTGGTCCTGGCTATACCATCAGCTCACCATGCGGCCTGAGCCATCCTCTCCTGCAGACCTGATTTTCTTCCTTTGCAAAATGAGATGTCAATACAAGTTCACTCGTCCTGACAACCCGAATCCACAGAGAAACAGTGATGCCAGGTAAGGATAAGGCCAGGGGCTAGCCAGAGGGAATTAAGGAAGGTGAACCAACTTCATAGAAAGACACTGTCGCTGGACTTGAAATCCCAGGCCCAACTAATCAACAGAACAGCTAGATAGGAGAGTGATTCTTGGTAACTAATGTTTCAAGGTGGAACGAAAAGCCTCAGACTTTTACATGTTTTGACGGCAACATGAACATCTGTTAGAGGCTGATGTTGAGGGCTGGCCCCCACATCACATAATACGGAGCTCTTTAAAGGAGCTTCCAGGGCACCGCGACAACTCTGACAAGAGCGTATCATAGCGAGGTCATAATTCATGCAGAAAAAAGGGTGCTGTCTCAGGTAGACTGCAGGGGATTGTGGACAGCAGGCCACGGGCATGAACTCTGTCTGGCTTCTCCCTCCTCAGCAGCCCCTGGCTGCCCTCAGCACGACCACTCTGAAGTTCCATGTCCAGCTCATGTCATTTCACCTACCTTGCACGGTCACTTGGCACAACCCTTGGATGCCCCATGGGCACGGCCCACGCACGTCTAAGACTGCTGGTGAGTCCCCCCGTCCGTGGCTTCTGTGGGGTTCCCTCTCACAGTGAATGGCTCGCATTCCACCCCCTCACACAAACCGGACGCCCAGGGGCATCCCTGACTCCACCTTCTCCCCCATCCTCACAAACGCCTCTGAACTGCCCCCACGTGGCGCCCCGTTCCAGTCTTCCTTTCTATCTCCAGGAACGCCACTTTAGTCCAAGTGGCCATCATCTGATTTTTCACATCCTCCCAGGCCCCTTGTCTTCCCCAAACACAGTGGCCTCTAAAGTGAACATCTCATCAGACTACCCCCATGCTTGGCCCTCTCTGCCGCTCCTCCCATGGACTACAGGGTCTCGAACCTCTGAGCTCAGGCAGTCCTCTTGCCTCCACCTCCCAAAGTGCTGGAATGACAGGCGTGAGCCACTGTGCCCGGCTCTTTACGCAAAAGTCTTGAGCTGCTTGCTTTAAATCGAACACATCATATAAAGACACAATCAAAGAGGAGCTAAGAGTCTGCAAACACCCTACACACAAGGACGGACAGAGGCGGAGTGAGACCCCTGCTAACACAACTCTCAGCTGCGAGCAAACCCACAGGTGCAGCGAGGAGGCAGCAGGTGCAGGGCTGTTGGGGGCTGGGGGTGGAGGATGATGTTTCATGGATACAGAGTTTCCTTTTGGGATGATACAAATGTATTAGAGGTAGACAATGGTGTACTTGTACAACGTTGTGAATATACTATGTGCAACTGAATTGTGTCCTTTAAAATGATTAATTGTATGTTTTGTAATTTTGCTTCAATTAAAAAAAATGACTCTGAACTTCCTGGCAATCAGAACAATAAAGGAAACATGATCAATTATGCTGTTTTCACTATCAGAAAGGAGGAAGTCTACTAGTCCCCACGGTGGAAATAAAGATTGCTCTAGCACAAGGACTCTAAAAGATAGCACTCCTGTGGGGTTTTATATTTAGATGGTGCTAAATGATATGACGGGTAATGCTGTCAACGCATTTTTATAATGGGACACAGAGGTGATTTCCAATGGCTGTTTCTTGATCAAGGTTGAGGCATACGATTAAAAAGCGAATCAAAGACAGTGTCTCCAGAATGGGACCAGCTCATGCATTGGTCAACTTGACAAGAGGCAGACCGTAGGGTCAACAGACTGAATGCCCCTATAGGGATCTCTCCTAGACATCGATCTTTCTCTCACTTGGGTTTTTAACAGAAGTTGGGTATCTGACAACCCAAGAAGGTTCCGTGTGATGAGACCCTGGTGTGCTGGCATTTTATAAAGGTGACTAGGACCACAGCCACTTGCTCTGGATACCAGCGGTATTACATGATCAGGAGGCTGGAAAAGCAACTAGCTTTTCGCTGGTGTAGGAGGCCACCCAACCTGCAGCCCCCAGAGGTGGGCTTGCTACACCTGTGGGCTTTGCCATCATGCAACAGTCTGGATTTCAGAAATGCTCTTATGAGTGCCAACTACATGCCAGGAACACCGAAAGGTCCTGGAGATTCACAGACGAACACGTATTTTTTTTCTCTCAAATATTTGTTAGGCATTGTGAATTTAATTTTTTTTTTTGGCGCTTTATTTTTATTTTTTATTTTAAAGACCTGGGGTACAATTCAGGGTTAGGTATACAAACGTTGATGATGCAGGTGCCCTTGTTGATGAGGTGTGCCTCTCCCTCCCCTGGCAGTTTCCCTCAACTGCCAATCCCAGCCCCCCCCCCCGCCCCGCCCCGCCCCGGCATTTTTCCACTACTGCCCATCGCTTTCTTATAGTATTATAATTGTTCAAGGTCCGCTTATGAGTAAGAACATATGGTACTCCGTTCTTTGTTTCTGTGACAGATCACTAAGTATGGTTGACTTGAAAATGTATGATCCCTCTTTCTAGTAACTTCTTGGGATCCCACGCCAAGGAGGTGGGGGAGGGGCGGGACCCGTGATCCCACTACCGAAACACATTCTGTTGAACCTCAGGGAGTTTCTAGTTTCTTTTTAAGGTGTTTGCAGCTCCCTCCCTACCCAACAAAACCTTTAACGCAGGGTGGTCAGATACTTACACGAATACTGGGTTACCTGATAGGAAAGGCGTATCAATCCACTGTGTGCTGCTAAACATGAGCACCAGAGGCTGGGTCATTTAGAAAGAAAAGGGGCCTATTTGGCCCCCGGTTCTGCATGGCCCCGGCACCTGCCTCTGGGGAGGCACTGGGAAACTGAATCTCAGTGGCAGGGGAAGTGGAGCAGGCGTGACACATGGCGAGAGTGGGAGCGAGAGAGAGAAGGTGCCAGGCTCTTTTAAACACTCCGCTCTTGCGTGACAGGCAGGGCAAGGACTCACTCATTGTCGTGAGAACAGCACCGAGTCACTCCTGAGGGTCTGCCCCCATGACCCAAGCACCTCCCAGCAGGCCCCCTCCAACCATGGGGCCACACTTCAGCAGGAGATTTGGAGGGGATGGACATCCTAACTGTGGCAACACAATTTCCAGATTTTAGATAGAACACTCAGGCAGGTCACGAGGGTCAAGAGGCCCACACAGGGGGCAGAAGCTGTCCGTGAGCACAACAGAAAGCCCACGACGAAAACAGATAGCCATGGTCACACGTGCGAGGGCGTGGCAGTGACAGCCCTTGGGATCCGGGGTGGCCGTGCAGAATGGCTGGCATGGCTGGCTGGGCTCATTGGATGAGATGGAATTTTTTATTTTTATTTTTTAATTTAATTTTTAATTTTTTAAAATTAATTTATTTATTATATAGATGTGGGGTACAATTCAGGGTTAGGTATATAAACATTGATCACGCAGGTACCCTTGTTGATGAGGTATGCCCCTCCCTCCCCTAGCAGTTTCCCTCATCTGCCAGACCCACGCCCCCTCCCCTGACAGTTTTCCACTACTGCCAATCGCTTCAACTTGGATGGATTTGGAGATGGAATTTGATGAGAATGTTTGTTCCTCAGCCAATTTGTCGCCAACGGGCCCTGGGAGAACAGCAGCCCGATCCCAGCAGGTGCGACTTCCCAGCCCTGCCTGGCAGCCGCCCTCTCTGCATCCCAGAAGGGGACCGACACACCTCACATTCGCTAGGTCACTTGCCTCGCCTGGCAAGGGCTCTCCGTAGTCCGTGTCCCCACAACACCAAGGAGCTCACCCTGCCTCGCCATGCTAAGCCCGTTTCCCCGCCGCTTCCAGGTTCTGTTCACAGAGGGCTTTTATGAGAAGTAGGACTCCAGAAGTCCTGGCTGCATCCCAAGGTGTCTAACAAGACTCATGGGAGGAACAGGATCAGGTGACAGGGTGGGTGGCTGGGGTGCTCTGACTCAAGAAGGTGCAAGAGAAAAATGGGAGTGTGTCACCCTGAGAAAAATAAACAGAGGAAAAATCGGGAAGAAATCATCAAGAGCCCTTCCCTCGACAGAAGATTGGTTTGTCCTGCCGAAATGATGCACGGCTGAAAAAAATGGATGACGGGGACATACATTATTCACGGTTAAAGACATCTTGGTCATTAGGATATTTACACTGCGAGCAAAGCCCCTCACACGGTGTTGACTTATAGGCTACATAATCACATCGGATGCGCCGAGGACTGTTTGCATGGGAAACATTCTGGATTTTTTATTCCGTTAACCCGTTTTCCCACTCCTGAGCCCTGCATTTCAATCAGACGCAAGGCCGGATTGGAAACTCCGGGGCAGCAGAGAGGCTCTGCGTGGAATATCAGCTCAGCCTCCCTGAATTTCCTTCCGATGGAAAGTACCTTTTGGGCTTTTCAAGCTACCTATCGGTACAAGTATCTTTTATTAATGATATCCTATTCAAATAATGGCACTAATAATGTCAACCCTCTTCATATAAGCTAAACTTCTCTGAATTTTTTAAAGACTGTAGAAACTTGCTGATTTCTTTCATTTTTGTTTATTGAAATGCAGCCCTTGGGGGACGCTAAGATACAAGGGCCCCTTCCATGCCTGAGTGAGCTTCATCTTAAACCCTAACTCTTTCCTGGGGAGTTAGAGGAGGCACAGCATGAATATTTATCGTATTGTAAGGAGAGAGTCTGAAGCCAGTGAAACTCAACACACACACCCCACGTAACCTGTGAGTTAGGAGGAAGCCCGATTCATGGCTGGTGCCTGCTCTCTGCATCAGGCTTGCCCTGATCATTTTGTTAACTTGTAACCCCCTGAACTCCCTCATCGGAGGGAGGATGCCCTGTGCTCCCCCTCAGAGAGGGATGACTGACTTTGTACCCTGCTTATTAGGTCATACTATTTTAAAATGTTTGCTGAAGTCTAACAACATACAGAGAACGAATAGATCTAAGTTTACAGCTTGATACATTTTCATAAACTGAACACATCTGTGGAATTTCACCCAGACCCAGAAACAGAACACGCCCGGCACCAGGGAATCCCCCGCCCCACCCCCGCCATGCTGCATTCCTCATAATCATTCCCATCCAGGGGTAACCATTGTCTTGATCTCTAACAGGGAAGGTGAGCTTTGCTTACACTTGTACTTTCTTTCCTTCTTTCTTTTGAGAAAGCAGGATTTATTAAGAGGACAGAAAAGCGTCCACAGTGGGAGGGGACATGAGGGGGCTGCCCCTACACTTGTGCTTTTAAATGATACCCAGCATGCACTCTTCTTTGGCTTATTTTGCTCAATATTATGATGGTGAGAGTCACACATATTGTTGGGAGTTGTTTTTGCTCATTTTTTTCTCATTGCTGTATCGTATCCCATGGGTCAATCCTCCTGTAATTTATCTTTTCTACTGTTTAGGCATTTTCTGGGTTTTGGCTGTTACAAATAGTGCTGCTAGGCTATGTATAAGATACAAGATGGGAAATTAACCTAAGTGTCTATCAGTGAATGCATGGAGTACATATACACAATGGAATATTATTCAGCCATGAAAAATTCTGTCATTTGCAGAACACGGAACATGGATGGAACTGGAGGGCGTTATGCTAAGCAAAATGAACCAGGCACAGAAAGACAAATGTCACATGTTCTCACTCAGACGTGAGAGCTAAAAAAAGGAGATCTCATGGCAGTAGGGAGCAGAATGGTGGTTGCCAGAGGCTAGGAAGGGTAGCAGAAAGGGGGAAGGAGAGAGGTTGGTTAATGGGTATGAAAATACAGTTAGAGAGAAAGAGCAGGTTCTAGTGTTGAACAGCACAGCAGAGTGACTGTACTCATTGGAAATTTACTATCAATTTCAAAATGGTCACAAGAGAAGATATAGAATGTTTTCAACACAAAGACATGACCAATGTTTGAGGCAATGGATATCCCAATTACCCTGAATAGACTGTTATAATTGCATACATGTATCAAAATTGCATGTATCATTTAGGCTGGGCACAGTGGCTCATGTCTGTAATCCCAGCACTTTGGGAAGCTGAGGTGGGGGGCATTGCTTGAGGCCTGGAGTTCGAGACCAGCCTGGTAACATAGCAAGACCTCGTCTCTACAAAAAATCCAAAAACTAACTGGGGGAGCTGGCACCTATAGTCTCAGCTACTCGGGAGGCTGAGGCAGGAGAATCACCTGAGCCCAGGAGCTCAAGGTTGTGGTAAGTCATGATGGTGCCACTGCACTCCAGCCTGGGTGACAGAGGGAGAACCTGATTAAAAAAAAAAAATCACATGTACCCCATAAATATGTGCAATGATGACGTATCAGTAAGAACTCTGATGCTATGAACATTCCCAGATGTCCTTGGTGAGCATGGATGTGCATTTTTATGGGTGTCATCGGTGGCAGTGCAATCGTTGTTTCCTCAGGGGATGCGTGTGTTTGGCTTCAGCAGATGCTGTTTGGAAGGAGGTTTCCAAAACAGTTGTTGAATTCATGCCCCCACACCCCAAGCAGGAAGGAGGGTTCCCATTACTTCATGTTGGCTGCCTCTGCTGTGGCCAGGCTTTCTGTGAAGCGGACTGTGGAGTGCTATCACACTGAGGCTTCAATTTCATTTCCCCGAGGATGCAGGAAGCTGAGCAAGTTTTCATCCCCTTATTGACCCCCTGAATGCTCTCTTTGGTCAAGTGTCTGTTCAAGTCTTTTCCCTACTTTTCTATTAGGTTGTCTGGCTTACTGCTTCGTGAGAATTTAAAAAAAATTCTGGTATGAGTCATTGTTGGATATACTGCTTGCAAATAAATCTTTCTCCTCTCCGACTCACCATTTCAGATGCTTAATAGCATCTTTTGATGAAGAGATGTTCTTAATTATTCATTTTTGATGGTTATACTTTATGAGTTCTACTCAAGAATTCTTTGCTTACGATAAAGTCACGGTGATATTCTCCTATGCTTCTTCTAGAGGTTTTATTATTCAATTTTCCATTTATTAATAGAACAGTAATCCATGTGGAATTGATACATTATGTAGGGTCGAGTAAAAATATACTTTCTCTACACGGTTATAATTTACCTGTCATCATTTCTCTAAAAGACCATATTTTTCTTATTGCATTACAACGTCACTTGTGCCATAAAATCTGATGAATCGGCCATTGCCTTACTAGACTCTGGTGTGGCCATATGCTATTTGAGCTATGGCCATCACTATGTTTCATGGCTTTGGCCCCCTTCTCTTCCTTGGGGAGGTGAATTTCCTCTCTCTCTCTCTCTCTCTCTCTCTCTAATTAACTTTTAAATAAACAACATTTTCCAATCTAAAAATCAATCAGATGAATTTATATATGAATTAACATTTACCCGCATTTATCAATTAACATATATGTGTGTGTGTTTTCTGGACACTCTTTTCTGTTTGTCTGTCCTGGTGCAGTTGCCACACTGCCTTAATTACTCCTGTTTTTTACTAGATGTTGATATCTAGTAGTGCAAGTTTTCTGGTTTTGTTGTTGTTCTTCAAGACAGCCTTGACTTCCTGACCCTTTGTAGAAGGATGTGTTACCAGATATTTAATTTGCAAACAACGGAAGCTTAGTAACCTAAGTAAGTGAGAGAGTTGAGCCCCTGCCAGGACAATAATATATAAAATAATCATGTTAGGATTTATGTGGCAGGTTTCAGGATTCAATCTGATAGACTGGCAGAGTTTTTATAGATATTTAAGCATGCTTTGTAGAATATGAATAAAATTCTTCCAACTTGGATTTCTAGGACCTTGATGCTGTTCCGTGTAGCCAAATGATAAGGCGTTTTTACACTTTTAAAGCAGACAATAAGAAAAGGCAGGTCACAAACTTTCTTAAAGGCCTTTCTGAGCTCAGGCCTAGTGACCTGGGGCATACTCTGCAGACCCCATGTCCCTTATTACACAAGTGCCAGAAGTTTCCATGTCCATCGTCAGTATTCATGGGAATATTTTTACTTTTTTTCAAAATTTGTTATTTATTTTTATTTTTTTTAGTTGGAGTCTTACTTTGTTGCCCAGGCTGGAGTGCAGGGGCACGCTCACGGCCACACCAGCGTCGACCTGCTGGGCTCCGGCAATCCTTCCACTTCAGTCTTTCAAGTGGCTGGAACCACAGGCACATGCTACCACACCTGGCTAATTTTTTGATTTGTTGTAGAGACGAGGTCTCACCATGTTGCCCAGGCTGGTCTCGAACCTGCGGGCTCAGGCAGCCCTCTTGCCTCCACCTCCCAAAGTGCTGGGATGACAAGCTTGAGCCACTGCGCCCAGCCAGGAAGATTTTTAAAAAGGAGAGGAAGAAATAATGTTGTCTCTCAGCATCAACCTTCCAGGAAATTCGGAGTTTATGTTGTTAGGGACAGAAAGCAGAGTGGTGATGTCAGGGGCTGGGGCGGAGGGAATGGGAGTCATTGTATAATGGGTACAGAGTTTCAGCTTGGGAAGATGCAAATATTCTGAAGGCGGCTGTAACGACGGCTGCACAAGAATGGGACTGACTTCATAAACTGACACTCAAAAGTGGCTGCAATGGTAGATTGTCACAATATACACATGAAAAAAGAAAAAGAAAGGCCATGTCACGAGTAAAATTACTCGACACATGATTACAATGGCCGCTCTGACTGCTCTGTGGGTATCTCGGGGTCTCAGCCTCTTCTGCTATTCACGGAGGATGATGAAGCCTTCCTTATGGAATGGCTGCAAGGGTTGAGTAGGATAATGCAAACAAATCACTCATCAGCAAAACAACAACAACAACAAAACAAACTTTATGTGGTCATTTGCTTTAAAAAGTTATCAATGGTTGGCCAGGCTCGGTGGCCTGTCATCCCAGCATTTTGGGAGGCCAAGGCAAGTGGATTGCCTGAGCCCGCAGGTTTGAGACCAACCCGGGCAACTTGGCAAGCCCTCGTCTCTACAATAAATCACATTAGCCATGCAGGGTAGCACGTGCCTGTAGTTCCAGCTACTCGGAAGGCTGAGGCAGAAGGATCGCCGGAGCCCAGCAGGTCGACGCTGAGGTGGCCGTGAGCGTGGCACTGCACTCCAGCCTGGGCGACTGAGTGGGACTCCAACTTAAAAAAAGTGTCAAAGGTCAAACTGACCCAGCATTTAAAGTGACTAACACCCATGGGAAGGTGGAAATATTTGCTGCCAAGGTGAAAACCCCTTTGCCCTGCCTGTTGAAAAGATTCAGCATGCTACACAGAAGATGGAACAGTCATCACATTCCACAGCGTCATTCTCCGGAAAGTCTGATTCTGCCTCAGTCTAAAAATAGCCCCTGTCAGTTTTTCTGGGCTGGATGAGGGACCCACACAAAGGATGGAATGCATCTCCACATGGCCCCGCCGAGGCAGAGACAGCGCACGGGTAAGCTCTGAGTTGGCAGGCTGAGGAAGGATCCCTGCCCCTCAGGACTCAGCCTCCCAGACCCACAAGATCAGTGGTTCGGTCGCAAGAGGCAGACTCTCACCGCCATCCCTTGCCCAGCTTGGCTTTATGTTTAGTTTGGAATTCTAGACATCCTGATTCTCTAGGAACCAGATCTGAAGGGAGACAAATGAACACCCACCACCCAGACATTCCAAATGCCAATTTATTTGGAAGTTGCCAAAACTGTACTTTGAAATATTTATTTTTTTGAGCTAGGGTCTCACTCTGTTGCCCAGGCTGGAGTGCAGCGGCACCATCATGGCTCACTGCAACCTCGACCTCCTGGACTCAGGCAATCCTGCCCCCTCAGCCTCCTGAGTAGCTGGGACTACAGGTGCACGCCACCACGCCTGACTAATTTTTTTGACGTTTTTTGTAGAGACGAGGTCTATGTTGTCCAGGCTGGTCTCCGACTCCTGGGATCAAGCGATCCTCTTTTCTCAGCCTCCCGACATGCTGGGATTACAGGTGTGAATCATGTCTTAAATATCACATTTTCACCTGTTTGGTGAGATAGGTCCTTCAGGGGCCCTTGACTACGTTTTAGATAAGGAAGGGCATTTGAAAGTGATAAACAGTACTTGGCCCTGAACAATTATCATAATACTATAAGAAAAGAATTGGCAGTAGTGGGAAACTGCCAGGGGAGGGAGTGAGGGCACACTTCATCAACAAGTGGAACTGATCTCAAACCAGGTGAAGTGGGGGCCAAAGGGAGACCCACACTCTACCTGTACAATGACCTTTTGTATACCTGACCCTGAAAGTTAAAAAAAAGACACACTACCACAAACAGAGATGGGGTACTAACCCTCTCCTCGCTCCCGGGGAAAGTAAGCCGCTAACACTTCCGGTTCCTTGTGGAAATCCGGGTGTGGGTGCAGAGCCTGGGAGTCTGGTGAGGCAGCTCTGGGCGTATCTGAAAAGACGCAGGAGGATTCCAGGAAAGGCACACCTGGCTCCCCTAGTCTGAGCAGCTTTTCCATGATTTGAATCAATACAAATGCCTCAACGATCAGCACCAGGGATCATTGATTCATTGTCTCACTTTCTTCCCTCCTACTCAGAACTCTCTCCTTGGTGCTTCATGGTCAATAGTTGATGTTCTAGGATTTTCTCTTTTTGGTTGGGGGGATGACTGTATGCACGTGGACCTAATGCTTATCTATGCCAAGTAACGAGATTCCACTGTTAGTTTTGAATGCTCCCTGCAAGACTTATTTTTGGGAGAGTCAGACTGTCTGAGTCTTGCGCGTCAAATTTGGAATCCCAAGTTTAGAATACGCAGAGCCTTATTCCATGACTTGTTCTTCGGTCTTCAAAACCTTCGTCTACACTTAAAACATTTGGTGTCCACACATCTGCTGCAATTTCTCTCAATATTCTGTGGGTACAACGTCCGGCGCATGTCACCTGTCTGGGCTTTATTCGAGGTTAAACACTGCACGATCTGGGTGACTCTGGATAATTAAGACACAGTTACTTCACCTGTAAAAAGTAAGGATAATAATGTATGAGGGGGACCCCCAAAAACCCGGAATTTATTTACAAAACACTATCTTTATTCTTACACATTGAAAATTCAGTCACCTTCAGGTCTCTTCATTGGATACAATACACCTATCAAGAAACTTTCTCTACTGCTCAAAACAGTTTTGGAACTCCATGTTGATGCCTTTTAGTGCTTCTGTTGTTTGTTGTTTTGCCTCTTCCAGAAGGCAGAATGTTTCCCGTTGAGAACTTTTTTCATCCAGGGAAACCAAAAACAGTCGCTTGGGGCAAGATTGGGGGAATAGGGAGGGTGGGGCACAGGGCTATGCTGTTTTTTGTCAAAAACTGCTGATCATTCAGCACCGTGTAGACAGGTGCACTCGTAAATTACCTATCATGAAATGGGCAAATGCGTTGAATCTCCAAAAAAATAAATAAATAAATAAAATAAATTCACTGAAGCCAAACACAGCCTCTCCCAAAAATGCTAGCTGGTTCATGGATGCCAACAGGTTCCTAGAATGCTCACCTAGTGGGGGACGACTGGACTACAAGAAGCCTGCCCTCCAAAAAGTATTCTGTTTGTTTTGGGTCCCTCTCATATGTGCCACAGTCACAGTCAACAAAACCTGTGAACTGCTCTGTGCGATGCTTAGCAGGCTGGAACCGCGCAGACTGACATCAGTTCTCTTCCCCTCTACATCTTGGGTGAACCCTGGGCAAACTAACTCTCCCTGAGGCTTAATTAGTTTCCTAGTTGACGTGACAATTTACTTTCTCTACATGGCCAGAGGAAGCTGGAGAAAAGGATCTTAGGCCCAAACATTCAATGGCTCATTTATACGCCCCCAGAACTTCACGCTAGCGTTCCTTCTGCGTAAAATGCAGTGAGGCTGTCCCAAAGGGAGGCCGGAGGAGAGCAGGGGGGAGTGGGAGGGAGGCTGATGGCCTTCCAGGCATCCACAGCTGCCTTTCCAAGTGTCGTTCTGTTTTGTGGTGCGTAATTTCAATATTACCCTATCTGCAGCTTCAGATTAGCCACACAGACACACATTGAATTTTACAGTCTCTAACTAATGAATTCGTATCTCGGGCGAGGCATCCAAGAAGTGTCTACCCATGGAGCATGAGGACTATACACATTATAGAAATTAAATGGGTTTTTATTTTTTTTCACAGGTGGCCTATTTGATATTGCGGCCAAGTAATCCCTTCAGCTTGACTGACCCAACCAAAGCCCGCGTTAGGGCCTCCGCCGGCCTCTCCGGCATGAGGACCCGCTGGTAAGTCCCAGGCTTGTGGTCTAACTTTGTGGGGATGGTAAGACTCAGGGCAGCAGATTGCACAAAGTGGAAGGCGGACGCCCTGCTCAGCACGGAACCATCGTCGGAGTGCCATGGACGCGGGGAAATTGAGGACATCACTTCTGTGCCATCAGAGGTCCCAGAGCTACCCGGAGTGTGCCCCACACGTGGGCTGTCTCAGGCATGGACTGCAGCAGAAGTTCACAGGGGCCATGTGACACTTGGGTGACCTACCCAAGTGTGCAAGGTCAGGGCCAGTGGGGTTGAGTGATGCAGCGAGGCCCAGCATTTGTACCAAGCCTTGTGAATGAATGATACCGGCTCCATCCTACTCTCAGAAGGATGGCGTGTGGCTTAGTAGGGTTTTTTTAAACCTCTCAAGAGCCACTAGCTTGAACGTGCTAGAATGAAAGTCTCCAGCGAGCTGAAAATGTAAAATCTCAGTGCTCATCCTGTTCAAAGAGACGATGCAGTGGCTCTATGGGGGCAGGGAGTGTGACAGGGGTCCAACAGCCCGTATGGATGACACCAAGGTTTGCCTTCCTCGAATGGCCTACAGGACACCAAGTTTTCAACCAGCCAAGTCGCCGCAGCAGGACACCCCAAAAAGTCACATCATTAGGAACTCTTGTCACGAAGCCTCAGGCTGTCCCCAGGATGGTCCAGACAGCCATTGCTTATTTCTTTTTCTTGCTAGAGTTAAGTCTAATCATGTGCTCCCTTGAGAATTCTGGCTGTGCACACCACCCTGGCATAACTTCCCAATTCTTCCTTTCCGGGAAAAACTTTAACAAGTTTTCCTTGATCTCTCTCTCTCTTTTCTTTTTTTTTTTTTTTGAGTTAGAGTCTCACCCTGTTCCCCGGGCTGGAGTACAGCTCAAGTGATCCTCCTACCTCAGCCTCCCAAGTAGCCGGAACTGCAGGCGGTAGCTAATCTTTTGATTTTTTTGTAGAGACGAGGTCTCGCTACGTTGCCCAGGCTGGTCTCCGACTCCTGGGACCATCCTTTATCTCTTTATCTGTATGCTCAGCTGCCTAAGGAAGTCAGATTGCCCGGCCTCCCTGAGTGCCACCAACAGCCAACTGACCCGTCATATATCTGGTCTGAGGACATCCAGGCCAGGTGACCTCCAGTGACCTGTAGCTCATTAGTGTATCATGATAATGCTAAGAATCCCTCTCTCTCCTGGCGGGAGAATCACCCCCATGCTGTGTGCTGTGATGGAAGAAGCATGTTCTGAGCCACGCCTGCTGTCTGGACTCCACCCTGTTCGTGATTGCCTTCCTTTCCCACTGGTGCCCAACTCCTTACAAGCCCTGTGCCCCCAGGGCTGGGGAGAAGGTGCCTTGAGTGCCAACTCTCCTTCTCCACCCTCTGGCCATGGAAGCAAACCCGACTTCCTTCCCAAGTCAACGTTCTTTCTTTGCAGCTGATGCGGAGTCTGGAAGCCTGCAACAGAGTCTGCTACTTGGCTTCAGCAAGGGTCATCTACCACGGTGACGCAGGCTACTTTGTAATCTGACCCCGCACCTCCCAACCGGCAAGGAACTGGCCAGAAACCATGCGTAGCTGTGTGCTCGCCACCTTCTTGGGGGAGGCGCTCACAGTCCTTTGGAGTGTCAACCTCCAGATGACCCTGTCAGATTCTGGAGTGCCAGAGTTTTGGAATCACTGAAAATTGCTCGTGAAAATGTGGGAGGAAATCAACTGGGTGTGTGGGCTAGTGCGCTTCCTAGCCCCTTCCTGCTGGCACTCTGGGGTTCAGGGACCCTGACGCTTCTATCTACAGCTAGAGAGAGTGTGTCTACAAGAACAGGGAAGGGAGGGGAA
>CAUYQG010299443.1:0-24480 GCA_963574415.1 Tarsius wallacei
GAAAATAGTTTCCCAAGCTTTGCTAATTTACATTTAAGGTTTTAGTGTTGATATTATGACCACTTCTTTATAAAACTATGCACATTCTTACCAACTCTGGGTTCTTTGTTTAATACTTATGACAACTTTTTCTTTGTTCACTATCCTAAATTCCATGGACCACAAATGACATTAAAATTGTGAAATGCTGAAAATTGAAAATCACTATACTATATCAACCACCTGGCACTTTCATACTAAGCCCATTATAATCCCTTTTTAAGAACAACAACTCTCTAGGAAGGTAGAATTGATCTCACCTTACTAACAAGGAGAGAATTTCCAGATTAAGAATGATATTCCTGGTGAGTAGTGGGGCTCAGGATCGAATCTGGGTTGGTCTGATGTCAAAGTCTGGGATCCGTGGGAAGGGAATGAAGGGTAAAAATTACCTGTTGGGTACAGTGTTCACTATTTGAGTGACACACTAAAAGTCCAGACTTCACCACTATGCAATATATGCATATAAGAAATCTGCACTTGTAGCCCCTAAATCTATAAAAATGAAAAAGAAAGTCTGATATTCTTCCACTTACATAAACCACTGACCAGGTCAAGGAGTAATTATTTTGCTCAATAAAATAAACATAACTATTTGATTGCTTCATATTATTATCAGAATAATAATTATCCAATTATTATTGCTTGGACATCTTCAAGCAAAGTTCTCTAGGGTCAAATGTGGCGAATGTGAACTAATTGAGGAGGTAATTGAAAAATGTTATAAAAAATGAAGAAAATAACCAGCTTATTTGAGTGCCAAGCATTGTGCATCATATATTATCTCACATCATCCTCACGACAATCTGACCAGCTAGGTGTTGCCAGCCTCGTTTTGCAGATGAACAAGCTGAGCCTCTTGGAAGACGGATATGTTTCCAAAGTCACATTGTACGTGGCAGAGCCTGATCCCAAACCCAGGCCAGCCGAACTCCATTCTCTCAATGACTGGTCTCTTTCTGTATTTATAAAAGTTTGCAATTCTGTGTCAATAAGTTTGCTATCTGGAACAAAAAGTTCTAAGCTATTCCCACAATCTCTCCCTTTTCCTTGAGTCTCATTATCCAATTTTACCACTTTGGCCCCCCAGGACATGACACAAGGTTCCGGATCACCCTGGTTCCATGGCTCACAGTCTGACCCCCTCCCTGGATTTTCCCAGTTCCATCTCTGTTTGTATGAGCCATTTGCATTAGACTTTTCTGCTTCTCTTGCCCCAAATCTTCGCCCCGATGGCTGCTGTTTTTCTCTCTTTTTCCCCTTTCCTGCTCATACCATTGAATGTGAGAGAGAAGGAGAAGAGAAAGGCAACATGGGAAACTTATGGATGAGAAAACAGACACACTGTGTGAGCAATAGTGTGGGTATTGCAGTGGGACAGGCAAATACATCCTGCATTATTTGCTGGTCATTGGGTCTTACTGAAAAGTAATTAATGAAAATAATCCATTGCCTGGGTATCTCTGTGGTAAATAAAATTCTCTAGAGCCAGATCTGGAGAATTCAGACAAATTTGGGGAGGTAATGGAGAAGTGTATTATTTTATAATCTATTTCCAAATATAGTTTTATTATTTTTAACACAAACAGAAGAACTTCAGTTATACTACTAAAAGTGGCCAAGTGGAAGATTTTAATAGATTTTGTCATAATGAATGAATAAGAACGTGTACAGTTTGCAGTTGTTAAAAAAGAAATTATTGTATCAAGAGCACTTGGCTTAACCTGAAAATCTTGTCTTTGAATAAAATAAAAAAGTCCCTGAAATACTTTAAATATGGCTACCCAATTTGTAAGATTTTGGAAAAGAGGGTTTCTTTGGTATATACTAACCTCAAATCAGCTAACTCCAAATTATTTAGAAATTCAAAGACTTTGAAATAAGAAGAGTAGGAAAACCAGTAAGTCTGAATAAACAACGATTTCCCTGTTTGACTACTGTAACTTACTACAATAGCAGAATTATAGAAAACATGTTGTGATTCAAAGTGACATGTTAAGTCATCAAAGGGCTATCCCTCTGTGTGACAGCACAATATTTATGAGAAAAGCTATTGTGAAACTTGTCCCTTTTTGTGACAGAATTTGTCCCTCTGGTCCACTGGTGACCAGTCAGATTTTCTCATTTGAGGAATCCAATGTGACTGTATGAACTAGATAGAAATGCAAGAATGAAAGGAGATTTCCCCCAAATGGGAAACAGCTGATGATATTCAGAGTTAAATAAATACTATCTGAAGTGTAGAAAAGTGAGGGGTTTGGTCAATTTGGTTTCTATTGAATAAAGTATTTAAACTCTTTGCTCATTATTGCTGGTTTAATGTGAAATAAGAGTAATGTCTGAAATTGCTTGGTGTGGGGGTTTCCATCAGGTGGGCCCACTGGGCTCAAGCCGCAAGAAAACCTCCTGTGAAGGAAAGAGGCAAGCCCTCTGGATTGTTCTAAAAGCACCTCAGTGGTCAGAAATGAGGGCACTCTCAGGAAAGCATGTGACCAGAGGCTTGGAGCTGACGCAGGCCCAGCCCTGATGGACCCATGCCTGAGCTTTAGGGAGAAAGGAGATGGGAATGTAAAGAACAGTGAGTAGATGTGGGGCGTTTACTAGTTCCCAGTAGTGAGGGGGAGCAGAGGCCACCCGCACTGAAGGTAATAGCCATACATCTACCGTCTTAGACTCCTTCTGTGGTTTCTCCTCTTCTAGAGAATAATGTCCACAGCCCTGAGAGACCCAGGAGATCATTCACTATGCTTTGGATTCGCTTCTTGCCTCCTGGTTTCTTTTTCCAGCCTCATCTCCTACCACATCCCCCCTAGGGAAGCAATGTCCAAGTCATGGCTACACTACTTGCAGTTGCTTGTTCAACTCTGTTCTCTCCAGGCTGTCGCTGGTATCTCCCTCTGCCTGGAATGTCCAGTATGTGCCTGAAAAATCATCTGCACAGCCTGTAAGACACAGGAGAAGTATCCTTTCTTCTGTGAAAACACAGCCAAATCTTTCTTGCTAAAGTATAGTATAAAGTAGTGGCTAAGAGTGTACACTCTGGATTAGATGGTTATGGTTGGTGATTGAATGTAGACATTCTTTTAGCTCAGGTGAATTTCTGTTTCTTGCAATTAAGAAATTTATCCCAGGGAAAACACACACTTCATCCTGTTCTCTTCACTCTTCCTATTCAGGTCACCACTTTCTACATCCAAGGAACATCTGAACAAGTCAGTTAACCTCTTAAAGATTCGACTTTCTCATCTATAAAATGGGAATAATAATGGTGGTAATAAAAGTACACATATACTATTTCGTTGTCTTGATAATACAGTAAATATCTGTGAGTCACATAGTATACTTCCGTATACAGTAAGGACTCAATAATTATCAAGAATCTTGTCATACACCATATCAGGTGTATGTACAGCATATCATGTGTCACCAAAATATTTGTTTACTTTCTGTCTTCTCCACTAGAATCTAAACTCCTTTGGGGAGGACCTGTGCCTTACTCACTTTGAGTCCCTCACACTAGAAATAATACTTGTTGCATAGTTTGATCATTCATTTGACAAACATTCATTGAATGACTGCTCAGTGACAGACATGCGCCAAGCATGGCAGATAGGAATGACCGGGGTCATGAAAATCATACATAAGTATCTCCAGCTACTACATTAAGACAGTGACTATATAATATAACATGACCACATTAGCTAAATTACGAAGAGAGCAACGCTTCGATTAAAATATTCTGATCTTGACAGTAAAAGCAGCAACATAATATATATTTTTTGTTGCCTAAGGGTTGATTGGGCCCCCAGGATACTGCATAACACAGAAATGACATCACACCTACAAGATACATTTTGTATTTCTCAATGCTTGTTGCTAACTGTATAAAGGTATAATTTGACTGAATTGGATTTAAAAAGTATACAATGCTAGAAATTATTATAATGTATGAGCCAAACGTACAGCAATGTTATGAACTCTATAGTCATTTTAATCAACCTGTAGAGGGCAGATGACATTTTTATTAGCCAGAGTGTTCTAATACACACCCCCCTCTATACTGAATATCGGAGGAGACTCCACCATTCAAAACTCCTTTGTGTGACTGATAAATTCTCTCCAGTGTCAGACAGAGAAGCTGTCTCCTCGTTCCCCAATCTAAGGGAGTGGAAATGATAAGACCCTTCCCAGACCTTCCCTTGCACTTTCCCTCTCACTCTAAACCCTGAGGGGGTCGGGTACAATGATTCATGCCTATAATACCAATGCTTTGGGAGGCTGAGGTGGGAGAATCACTTGAGACCAGAAGTTTTGTGACCAGCCTGGGCAACATAGCAAGGTCCTGTAACTATAAAAAAAAAATTAAAATAAGTTAAAAATTAGCAAGGTGTAGTGGTGTGCACCTACAGTACCAGCTACTTGGGAGGCTGAGATGGAAGGATCACTTGGCCCAGGAGTTTGAGGCTGCAGTGAACTATGATTGTGCCACTGTATTCCAGTCACAGTGACAGAGTGAGACCTTGTCTCAATAAATAAATAAACAAAGAACCCTTAAGGAATGATTCAAGACAACGAGAAGACCAGTAGGAGTCCTGGCCACATCGCTTCTGCTTCTTTTTTTTTCATTTCTCTTTGAGTTGGAGTCTCACTCTTTTGCCCAAGCTGGAGTACAGTGGCATGCTCACAGCCACCCCAGCGTCGACCTGCTGGGCTCAGGCGATTGTTCCTCCTCAGCCTTCCCAGTAGCCAGAACTACAGGCACGTGCTACCATGCCCGGCTAATTTTTGATTTATTGCAGAGATGGGGTCTTGCCAAGTTGCCTGGACTGGTCTTGAATCCGCAGGCTCAGGCAATCCACTTCTTACCTGTCAGAGCCCACGTGGTTCTGCCAGAGTTTGAGGCCGGCCTCAGTTACTTCGAAAGCCTGTGAACCCTCAGTCTCCCAGCCCTGGTCGTGCTTCTTGCAATAAGGAATCGTTCCCAGGGAAAACACACAAACTTTACTCTGCTCTTTTGAATCTTCCTGCTCAAATCAACCAACAGACTAAACAAAGCAACCATCACCAAATCCACATACAACACACTTTATTTGCATTATCATTTTAAGATGCCATGCAGTATTTTCTTATCATTGTTTAATATTAGTTGACAGAAGTAAGAGAAAGAGTATATATGGCAATTTTAGCGTGTGTGGGTTTTTTTTTTTTTTTTTGAGCGAGTCTTACTCTGCCACCCAGGCTGGAGTTCAGTGGCATGCTCATGGCCTTCCAAGTAGCTGGAGCTACAGGTGTGTGCTAAATGCCCGGCAAATATTTTTTTAAATTCTTTGTAGAGATGAGGTCTCATCAAGTTGCCCAGGCTGTTCTCAAACCCATGAGTTCAGGCAATTCTCTCACCTCAGCCTCCCACACTGCTGGGATTACAGGCTTGAGCTACGCTGCCCGGCCCATTAGAGTTATTTTCAGAAGTATGAATAGAAAGCTATCCCAATGAAAGAGGTCCATTTTGCATATGTGAATACATATCTAAATACACTGTCTGCTACACTGGAACTTTGTCAGTGTCTTCTTTTTCTCTTGGAAATAATTCTAAATAAAGAACCACAGTCAAACATTAAGTCTGGAACTCACACTCGGTTTTGAATTGCTTTTGTCAGTAACCTTTCTGTGTTAGAATCATGCTTGTGTTTTTGTTCATAGAATAAAAGTATCTTCAATGCAGTGCAAAGGCCTTTTGCTTATGAGAGCTCTTTTTGAGTCATAGGATCACTGAGACCTTTTATAAGTGTCTAATTCCCTCAACTACTACTCCCCTGTTGTTCAGAATTAGAGTGAACATAGTGTCACAGAAATCCAACTGACCTTTTAACCGTATCAAACATGGTGGAAAGGTTGAAGAGCAGAAGAAAACATCGTAATATTTACCCGAAGACACAGTTTCTTTTGGCTCTTGACCCCACTGCCTAGGGAATCAGCCCAGACCCAGCATTTCTCTCCTCTTTTGGTCTCTCTGGTATTCAAATTAGCACTGGGGCAAGAGAGAAGCAGGAAAAAGAAACAGGGTCCCGGAAATCGGTTCTCTGAAAAAACAAAACAAAAACGCATGGGCACTGATATCTGAAGGTTTGGATTAAGATCAGATAATCTCCCAGGGTTCTTTTCTGCACTGAGACTAGATTTTATTAAATTAAAATTTCAGCAATAAAGGTATTTTAGAATGAGACCAAATGGCAAAGTACCTAAAAGATAGGAAGTAGATCACAAAGAAATAAAGGCAAGCGGGGAAGGACATTTGTTTGAAGATTTTGCTAAGGTTAAGTCCTTTCTCTCTTTTTCTTTCTTCTTCGTCTTTTTAAATTATAAATGAAATGACTCATATTTGAAAGCAAAAGAGAAAGAGCCAATGGAGGATAAAATTGAAACTACTTGAGAGGATGTTGGGGGGGGGAGGGAGGGGCTGATATGGGTGGGCCCAGAGCACAGGCAGAGATTAGTTTTTAGAAAAGAAAATGAAAGCCCCCTGACCCACCCCTCCTGACTTCAGGGAACCATGAAGAGAACTAATCAATGTCCCCTAGAGAAATCACTCCAGGTACGGGCATGGCTTTGCCCTTCTTCCATCCTCCACCTTTTCCATACCTCCTATATAATTGAGTTGGCACTGGGAGGAAGAGAGAAGTAGGAAAGAGAAACAGGGTCCCAGAAATAGGTTCCCTGGAAGGAAATACACGGCTGCTGATGCCTGAAGCCTTTAATTCCCTCCATGGCTAGAATGCCACCGAAAGGCTGCCGCACAGTCAAAGGCTTGGACCTGTTAAATCTGCCTAGCATTAGATAGAAAGTATACGTTTGAATTCCAAAGAATAAAACAACTTGTCATGGTAGAGAGGGTTTCATATAGGAAATATTATCCTGAAGCTTTCCAGTTTGGGCTTCTCCTTTATAACTACCTACCACAAATTATTTTTGTAATAAAAATGAGCTCCCAGAACAAACTAATTACATGGGAGAGCAACTTACATTTCACTGCCATTTCCACAATATATTTTTTCATCAAATATGGGTTAGCCAAAGTAATTAGGAAAAATGATTAGCAAAGCTCTTTATTGAATACAGACCCAAGCAATTAAAAAAAATAAAGCATTTCTTTTACAGATAACTTTAAACTTATTTTTTCTTTTAAGTTGTAATCAATTTTCCCTTCAATGATAGCTTTTTGGGGACATGAGGTGATCTGGGAGAATAGAACTCTTCTCTTTGAATATAATACCAGTTCTTTTTTCCTTTTATAATAGAACTTTCTGCAACTTGGTAGGAAACTTGAAATGTGCCTGCTTCTTCCTTAAAGAACACTGAAAGAACAAACTAGCGAAATCCCAGTACAAATCATTTGTAGGAGAGACTTGGGAATCACCTTTGAAAAAGGTTAGACCACTAAGCTGTGCTGTTTTTCAATTCTCAAGTAATACTGGGCTTCTGAAAAACAACAGTAGGTTTTGAGGGTGTTTGTATTTTCTCTTTGTATCTTCACATTTTAAAATATTTTGGATGCTTAGGAGTAAATAAGAATGCAATCCATCTGACTGAAATTACATTTTCCCATGTGAGACAGTTAGGTGTAGTTGAAAATTTCATGACACTGTGTATGCTTAAACTAGCATATCTCTTCATTGTAAGGCTTATAGAAAAATCTGACTACCAAAACCAATTAACAATGATCAAAGTTAAAATTCATCTTTATAAAAGCCAGCTTTTAAAATATATTAAAATTTTATTTTCCACATACATAGAGATAACAATTGATTAGTATTAGTTTCTAAAATGTCATGGTTATTTTATGACTTAGGTCTTCACGGGAAAATGCAGTTTTCAAGCACTTGTGTGGTGATTGGCTGTGGTGATTGGCAGTTTTGTGTGAACCAGCTGATTTTTTCTCCTCACATTCTTTTAACAAACATTTACCATATGGCTACTGTGTGCCAGGCACTGTGATAGGTGTTGGGTACACAATAAAAAAAGTAAAACAGTAGGATGGTTCCTGTTTTTGTGCTCACTGTCTAAGGAAGAAAAAAAAAATCCACCACAAAGAAATACTGACCCAATTCTCTCTTTTTCATACAGAGAAACTGTCTCCTTCCTATATGATAAGTCCATTTTGCTCGTATGATCCCTAAATCCTACCCTTTCCCCATCAGTATGAGTCAAGAAGGGGGCATAGGCTTAACTACAACTTGACATTAGCAGTCCTTGCTTCCTGAAGAACATAAACACAAGACGCTTTCTGAATGTCCTTGAAGTGACTGTATCTGTTTTGTTTAAGGGCAGGAAGGGCTGAATGATGGTCGGGGAGCTTCTAGACATATTCAGAGATAAGAAGTGGGCAAAAAGGAAGACAGAGGGACTGCTTCTCTATGAAACAGGATGCTTGCTCCTTTGCTATGGGTTAGCACCAGCATATCAATACCAATTTGAATTTACAAAGCGTATTTCCATCATCTGTGACATTAATCACAGCACCCCAGTGAGATGGACCATTTCATGATTTCCATTTTCCTCAGGAGAAATAAGAAATGAGAGGTTAGATGACTTTCCCAAAGTCAATAATAGACCAGGGACCAGGATTTAGAGTTTGTAAATCCCTATCCTGTGCTGAGCGTGTTCAATCATACATTTAACCTTGCCAAAAAATAAGGGTTCCATTTTGCTGTTTTACTAATTGGAATCAAGATACATCAGGCAAGCAGGCAACACCTGGTTCATAACACAGTGACATTATTTTACTGCTGTTTCAATCTAAAAACTCAATGTTCTTCCAGACTTCTCAATGCTTTTATGAGACAGTCCCTGGATTACCATTTCAACCTGTATCTATTTCCACGTATCTTATGTTTGCAAAATTGCCTTGAGAAAACATTACTTAGGAGATTATGAAAACTCCAGTAGAAGGAAAAAATTTTGTCTTAATAATGAGGAAGTCATTTACTCTAATTTTGTTATATATAGACACACACACAGCTTGCCATACTCAGCTGTAATGGAATTGATAAAGTAGAAAATTCACTTGAGGGGTTTTTACCCCAAATCCTGAAATTATGAACATGTCAGATTTCCTGAGCTGCAGTTGTTCCACAAATGATTCCATTGTGTTTATTTTTTCCATTTTCCGAATTGACTAGTTTTTTTCCCTAAAACCTAAGAGCTGCACTCTGAGTATACCAGTGTGGGAAACTGCTCTTCTGTAATTTTGTCAGATCCCCCAGGAGACCATAAGCTCTCTGAGTGCAGGAGCTGTCTCTGCACCTCTGACTCCCAGGGCAATGCCTGACATATGGCAAGAGCTAAACAAAAATTAATCTGAGTGTGAATCTGTCTCTGACATACCATGATGCTCTCAGGTTATTTTAAATTTTAATAACATGGATTGGAGGCAAAGCTTTAAAAGACACCAAAAAGCAAGTCTTCTTTATTTCATAGCTTAGGGCAGGGGCATTACATAATTGTAAACAATGCATTTTTATTTCAGATCTTGAAACCAGTGAAAAACCACCATTTCAGACAAGAAAATAAATGACGACATACTCCCAGTAAAATTGAATTTGGTATTGGTTATGAGGAGAAAATCCAGCCTACACTTAACGATGCTTCCAGATTTACTAAAAGTTTCTACAGCTGCAAAGTTTAAATGCTACCTGAGGACTTTAATGAAGCTCCTGCTCAAGGACAGAAAACATGTGGTGTGGATCTGACTTTGGTCTAGACAGAAATGATTTGTGGACACAGCTTCATACTGCCCCCTGGTGGAGCTCAACTACGGTCAGGCACTTCTGCCATCAACATCAGGGTCAAACTCAGGATCTTGACGTCCTCAGTGAGACCTTCAAAAAAGGCTATTGAGTTTAGAGTTATTGAAAAATATCTTCCTTAACTTTCAGATATTACCTCTGTCTTGTTTCTCCAAAGCTTGACCTGGGTATTAGAAAGAAAGGCCGGCTACTTAAAGGGGATGTGAGGCTTCCATCCAGAGAACCCAGCAACCTTGACAGGCCCATGTGTGAGATGGTGTTGGGCCGTGGGACAAAGGAGGTTTCCTATATATCAGACATATGGTTCTCAACCACTCAACCCCCATCCCTCAAACTTTCACATATCCATACCCCAATCCAGGTATAATATGGCAACTAGAGGATCATTGAGGTCATATTGAGCTTCAATGGTTGTGAACTTGTGGCTTAGAGACTAAAAAAAAGCATTTCAACGCAAGGGTATTTCTAGGCCAGACCAGGCCAGGAATACAGCAGAGTCATGTCCAGGTAAGACCAACGATAACTCTTCTATCACTCACATTCTCCCCTTTCTCTATAGGGATTCTCAAACCTGCTCATGAGCTGGAGTAGTTGTTAAGGTTTGGCATGCGTCCCTGGCCACTGGATGGAGAAAAGCAGGAAGGCTTTTAACCTCAGGACTGTTTCTTTGTTCTCCTGAATGCTTAGGAGTCTCACTGAGACTTAGGCATACTCAGAAGATCCATCCCCATCCAGCATCTCTTAGAAAAGGTAGGCTATGGACAGTCAAACTCTTGAACTCTGAAAAATCTGAAATAGCCGGACAGCTTCCTGGATACCAGAGCTTCTCTGGAGCTTCTGAAGGTATTGACTGTTTCTAGTTAGAATTAGGGGGCTGGGCCAATAGCCAAACAAGAGAAAAGAGAAAACCATGAAGGGATCCCTGAAACTTGCTATTTAGTCAGCTCACATCAGTGGGATAAAAAGAAGGCTATCCAAATACATGGAACCAACCATGCTGCCCATCAAAAGAGGACTGGATTAAAAAAAAGTGATACATATATATGATGGAATATTACACAGCCATAAAGAAGGACAAAATTATGAACTTCACAGACATTGGATAGACTTACAGGCCATAATACTGAGTGAAACAAAGATACAAAGAACCGAGTATCACATGTTCTCACTCATAAGCAGATCTTGAACAACTATCGTAATACTATAAGAAAGGGATTGGCAGAAGTGGGAAACTGCCAGGGGAAGGGGGGCACACCTCATCAACAAGAGTACCTGCATAATGAACATTTGTACACCTAACCTTGAATTGTACCTCACATATTTAAAATAAAAAAAGAAGGCTATAAAAGCACCTATATTCATGGGAAAAAGTGACTGCAAGTTGCTTTTATGTGACATATAAGCAAAGAAGAGTGAAGCTGATGATGACATCACTTATTCCATTGCCCCATAGCGTTGATTCAGTTGATTTGGCTGGCTAAGTAGGTTTGGTCTCCCTTCCTACCCGCACCCCCATAATCCGTACGTGTTCCTTCTAGAGGTTTAAGCTCCACGGAGGAAAATAATGATGTGACCCTGCTGCAACCCAACAAGTTCTCTTGGTCCCAATAGGGAAATCGAGCTCAACAGTGGTAGGGCACTGATATCAATTCTGCCTTGTCTCTCATATCTTGACTGCAAAGTCTCTTTCCAGAGTGCTGGCTGAGACAATTTCTTTTTATACCACCATGAAGATTTACAAAAAAAATAAAGGTGGAACTTGATTCTTGATTGCCTTGACCTTTATTATTTACCCAATAAACCCATCTCATCTGGAACACCCCTTATCCTGGTGGGTCCTCAACCTCAAATCAGGACATGTGCATATTCAGAGTGATTTCCTTTAGTGGTTTTGCCTTTATCAGCCTCCATCACCCTCTTGTTTTTCTTGGGTCTCATTCTTGCCCTTCAGCTTTGATAGGGGTAGCGAGGGTGGTGCATCTCTTTCTTGATCAGTCACATGGAGTATTGATATACTTACTAGGAGTTCAGAGCTCACCATTTCTATTTCTTAATTGCTCTTCAAGATCCATCACATTTTTAGTTTTTTCATTTAGTGAGCTTTAGCTTTTTGAGCGTACTTCTCAATACACATTTGCCAAAATAATTTGCACAATGAAATAGCAATAAAGAGAAGACATAAATCCACATGGGGAACAAAAACCAAAGCACTCTAGTGCTTTCAGTCTTGTGGTTTAGAGAGTATTCTTTTACATTGTTGCAGAATCAGAAAAGTAATTTTACCAGAAAAGGACTCATAAAATTCTGTGGTTTTTTTTGGGAGGGAGGGTAGTCAGACAACTTGGTTTCATGTCATTATTTTAGCAGATTGCAAGACAATTTCTTTTTTCCACTTTCTACAATGAAAAGTTGACTTAGTCATAGGCTTATAATGAGCAGGATTGTTATATTTAATGAGATAACTATATAGTGCTCAGTCTAGTATTTAAATTCCCATGAAGCATACCTAACCAACTATTCTCTACTATGAATTCCCTCACTCTCAGTAGAATCTTTTCCTATCTGATCCTGCAATGCACGGTGTTTATTACCAACATAAAGTGTGTGTGCATGTGATTCCCTTCCCTAGAATGCCATTCCCATCTCCTGTGTATAACTAGATCATACGTCATTGATATGACTTATTGGCATATCATATGAGGGGGGACCCAAAGAAACCCTGAATTTATTTATTAAAATAAATGTGTATTTATTCTTACATATTTAAACATCAGCCACCTTCAAAGTGCTCTCTGTTTGATGCAATACACTTATTAGGATGCCTTTTCCACTGCTCAAAACAGTCTCTTTTTTTTTTGCGCCCAGGCTAGAGTGCAGTGGCATGCTCACGGCCACTCCAGCGTCAACCTGCTGGGCTCCAGCAATCCTTCCGCCTCAGCCTTCCAAGTAGCTGGAACCACAGATTTATTGTAGAGACAAGGTCTTGCCAAGTTTCCCAGGCTGGTCTCGAATCTGCAGGCTCAGGCAATCCACTCGTCTAGGCCTCCCAAAGTGCTGGGATTACAGGCCAAGCCACTGAGCCCGGCCCAGTTTTTAGGTTTGTCAATTTTGATGCCTCTTAGTGCTTCTATCGGTTTTTTTTTTTTTTTTTTTTACCTCTTCCACAATGGCAAAACGTTTCCTTTTGAGGACTGTTTTCATCCAGGGAAAAAAAAAAAAGTTGCTTGGGGTGAAATTGGGTGAATAGGGAGATTGGAGCCTGGGGGCCATGTCGTTTTTGGTCAAAAACTGCTGAAAACTCAGCATGTGTGGGCAGGTGCACTCGAAAATCACCCATCAAGAAATGGGAAAATGCATTGAAAGAATCTCCACAAAAAATTCACTGAAGCTGAACATTGCCTCTCACAACAACACTAGTTGTTACATTGAGGTGGATGGGTTCCTAGAACACTTACCTAGTGGGAGAAGCCTGTATGACAAGGGTCTCACCCTCCAAAAGGTAATTCTGGTATATTTTTGGGTTCCCTTTCATATATGTGAAATGTGAATAGGTGCTAGACATATGAACATACTAGTACATATTAGCATATAATCCTATATCTAGAACCTATCTATCCACATTTAGTATATATAAGTATATATTCATACATCTAGAACCTAGCCACATTTCATGATCCAGTTCAAATTTAGGGTCGTGGATAGAGATCACCCCTCTGCTGAACCACAGCACGGACTACATCCCACTTGCAATTACACAATCTGCACTCTTACTTTTTTACCCATCTGTTTATGTCCTAATCAGATAATAAGCTTCTTCAGAACCTTGGCTTGTACTTTTATATTCCCACTAAGCACTTAGCTCAGGGCTATGCATATCTTGGGTGCTTAGTCAGTAACTGACGGACCAAGTGAAAAAAGAACTGAGAGACACCAATGTGAACAGGATTGCAGGAAGACGGTTTCCCGGCACAAAACTGAGCAACAATGTGTACAGCACTAAAAGTTGTTCATGGAGCCACAGGCCTGATCTCCGCTTCCCTGAAGACAGAGAGGCTGGGTTTGCAAAGCACAGCTTTCAGTAGAGATTAGGAAACTAATTTTAGTAGAGATTAGGAAACTAGTTTGATGCCCCAATCAACATGGACTGCAAAATTGGACAATTCTGGTTCTAAACCTAATTTAAGCAGAGAGAAAGGGCCTCATTTCACACTTGGCTTTTCGTGTCTAGACAAAGTCGCTTGTAACTCTTGGTCTTCCAGGAGCAGGTTCTCAGTTGTATTATCACTCTACCTCATTTGCCTGCAATTCTCTCACTTACAAAATGAGGGATTTGGAATATCAGATTGTTCTCCAAGGTGCTTTCTACCTCTAGAATCCTGCGCCTTTAAAACCCACTTCCTCCCTCTATAGCCTTTCCTTCCTGTCTGGCTTTCATCTCCTGCATCCATTTATTACCCATTGACACCCTTTGCTATCAGGTAGAGAAGGCAGTCAAGTGATTTTTTAATCAGGACCCCTTGTAAAAACGTCATAGAGCAGCAATTTAAAAATAATTATAACGCAGTTCCTTAAGTTTTCATTTCATCATGTCTCTGTTGTTCTTTCTATAGTAATTTAGTTTTTGTACAGTTAGCAGTACTTTAAATAGATTTGCCTCCTTTGGAAAAAATTCAGAAAAAATTAAGTGTATGCTTCCTAAAATATCTTTTAGGTAAACTCTTTTTTTCCCAGCACCCAAAGATATGAGTAATCATTAGAAGAGGATGGGGTACCCATAGAAATGAAATTAGGGGAAGGATGTGGACTCTTTTGATTGAATATGAAGAAAAAGTTCATCTTATTTTAAATGCACCTTCATCATTTAATGGTGAAGGATATTATGTTATTTACTGGAAAGAGATAAAAAAAATTTTTTTTAAAGTTTTAATAAAAAGAAATAGAGGAGGGAAATACTTAAACAGAATTGACAAATAAAAAGATGAAAACCCAATCTCTTAACTTGTGTGGGCTTCTTATAGCACTTGTTTAGTTGGGAAACCTGGACCAGGATTTACCTTTGAGGTTAAGAGACAATGCATTTAATCCAATAATTCTATTCCTGTCTCTGTACTGCTAATAACCAAGGAATTAATCTTAGTGAAGATACTTTTACAACATGCCTAACACTTTAGCATTTCAAAAACTTCATTATACATGACATCATACAAAGAGGTCAAAGGATCAACTTGTTTTTCGTGTTGGGGTCCACTGTCATTCAAGTTGGATGTGTGAGGGAATTAACTATGTTTAGGATCTACTTTGTGCTAGTATTGACCAAGGCACTTATAGTTCACTTATTGGTTTAATCCCAGCTACAGTCTTAGCAGTTAGGTATAATCACTCCTCTTTTGCTGACTAGGAAACTGAGAATTAAGAAGGTGAAGGAATGTGTAGTTACTTGTGTATAAAGTAAAATTAGACTTCCCTGAGACTTAACTCTATTTTCTCAGGTCCGTAGGACAAAAAAGATGTAAATTACTTGTTAAGTAACTTAGGGTTACCTAAAGCCCTGACACCAAATTTCTCTCCATTACATACAATCTTTCTGAATAAGAATACCTAACTAAAAGTAATGAAGTTCAGCAACTGCTAATCCAAAATATGGTATACTGAGTATTTTAAGGTGAAGGAAATTGAGAAAATCGCAGAAGCAGAAAAGTCTCTCTGATGTTCTCTTTAAAAAACCCAGCCATTGTTTTTGTTAAGCACTGGCCAGGGCATGTGTTCACTGAGCTATGGACAGGCCACAATTTTTCCTAAGCTTTGGTCCCCTCCCCTACCTTGGGGAGGCAAATCTCCTCTCTCTCTCTTTCTCTCTCTCTAATTTGCTTTTCAAATAAACTATATTTTCCAATCTAAAAAAAAAAAAAAAAACCCAAACTAAAAAAATCCTCATGTGATAGGTCTCCCGTCTTATATCCAGAGGGAAGAAATTTTACACAGAGACACCAACAAGCATCTGAACAAACGGGACTTGCAGTTTTCCCAGTTTATTACCATTCAGTCATATTCCCTCTGTCCAATCATACTTCATCATGACTGTCCATATATTCATCAAACCCAGCATAAGAAATACATAGGTTTACCTATTTCTTTGGGACCTCATTTCCTTATGAAAGCTCCTGTGTCAAATAAAACTTGTGTTACATAAATTTATAAGCATTCATTTTGTTAATGTATCTTCTGTTATAGGGGCTTTGACCATGAACCTTAGATAAGTGAGGGAAAAATATTTCTCTTACCCCACAATGGTGAATGTCACTTATTTCTGCAAAGCTGGGGTATAATATGTTTTGTTGTTGCAATCTAAGTTTTCTGTTCCAATCACTGGAAGTTGTGTTTTATATAACTTAGACTGTGCTAGTTTTTTCAGAAGAGTTAATGAAATAGCAAAAAATGTTCAGAATTTAAAATAAAAATTAATGGGAATTTTGCTTTCAATTAATCACATCAGCAAATCAATGTTTTATATTAAGGTATTACGTAATGAGATTCTAAATCATGTTCCCAAGAATTTCTGTGTAAAACATTTCCATATGGTAAGAGTCTGTAAAATTTTATAACACATTCACAAATCATTGTGACAAGAAACACTGGTGTTAATTTCTTAAAAGTCAATGTCATTTTCCCAATATAATTTTATGATTTTATTTCCTTGTGCCTTGAAACTTGAAAAACAAACCAAACATGACTTCTTAGAAAACCAAAAACAGACACATAATTATTAACATAAGTAAGCAGACTGTATAGTTCTCATGTATTTAAGGTGTGTTTTAGTACATTTTTAAACAACAAGTAAAGTCTATATTTTTAGTCTATATAATGACACTCATTTTATTTCTCTTGTGACCTAAAACAGTTTTGTGCATTTTGCATATTTATTTGTTTGTTTGGTCTTTCTTTGATTCCCTAACTACAAAGTAAGCTGGTTCAGGAAAACATAAACTCTCCAGTTATTCCAAGCAGAACAAGATATAAATCAGGGCATTCAATGATTACAAAAATGTTGAAAGAGTAGGAGGAGAACAAATGCCACTAGCTTAAAAAGAATCAGAAAATTTCAGGGATCACAGGAAACTATTGGTTATAATCATAGTTTTGTGAATCTCCGAAACCAAGAATTATAGGAATGCCTTGAACTGCTAAAAAAAAGTCTCATGTCTGCTAAAACCCAGACACCTGCCCATGGAGTAACAATGTGGCTTCTGCCTGTCTTCCAAATTTTGTGAGAATGCTTCTCATTGGCAGAATCTAATCTGGAACCCTCCTGGCAAAAGAAAATGGAGTTCACAGGCTGCTAGTCCCTGTGACAGAGGGCAAGGCAAAGCGTGCTGCTGTGTGGCCTACAGACAATTTATTTAAAGTTCCAGATGGGAAAGACCCATGCCACTTTTTTAAAAATAGAGAAACACTTTTAACTGTTCACAGTTTAAATTTCCACTATGGTAAACATCGACAGATAGAATCCATATAAACAAGAGCTCTCACTGGTATTCTCAACAAATTTTAAGAATGTCCAGTGTCCTAAGCTTAAAAGTTTGTGAACCACTTTAAAAATGTGTTAAAGATACCAATAAGAGCTTTTTAAAACTGTCAAGGGTGCTTATTTATTAATTAATTCACTTAAAAAATAACAATAAAAAGAGAGAGGCTGGGAGGATGTTGGGCAGGGGATACAAAACTTCAAGAAATCTGTTGTATTACATGATGACTAAAGTGAATTTAAATGTATTGTATTTGTGAAAAATTACCAAGGGAGTAGATTTTAAGGGTTCTCACCACACACAAAAACTAAGAATATGAGAATGTTAATTAGATTTAGCCATTTCATAATGTACACATTTTCAAAACAACATATTGTTCATGGTAACTGCACATAATTTTCGCCAACTAAAATAAATAAGTAAATAACAATATTAAAATCTTACACATTAAAGTACCATATATCATGAAAAATGACTGCATTTTTTTAAAACAAAAAATGTAATGAGAGGAGTGACATATTTAAAAACACTTTTTGAAATCTTTTAAATGTCGGACATAATAAATGATAGCTTTACTCTGTGTGCATGAAACAATGAGAAATACAAATAACTTTTTGGCGTTATTATGGAAATAGCTTGGCCCTTGAAGATACCCTGAAAGTTCTCAGAGACACTCAAGGTCCCTAGACCACAATTTGTTAACTACCGTATTATCACATTATTGGCAACCAGCATCGTATCTGACACATGATAGATACATAGAGGATATTTATTGAATGAATTAATAAGTAAAAGGACTTTATATTCTTGCATTGCCTGCACAATGTGTGTAGGCAACAGTCTGCACATATTTTCAAAGGAAGGCCTTCTCTCACATTCATTCTCAGTCCTCATAATTTTGTTACTGAAAGACAGGGCCACCTTTGTAAAGTGACATATGAGGCCGCCTTTGTAAAGTGACATACAGTTGGCTTTCCTTATCCGTGGGTTTTACATCCACAGATTCAACCAACCATGGATCAAATATATGCAAAAAAACAATTAAAAATAACAGTATGATAAAAAGTAATGAAAACAACATAGTACAATAACTATGTAGCATTTACATGGTATTAAGTACTATAAGTAATACAGAGATGATTTAAAGTATATGGGAGAATGTGCATAGGTTATACGCAAATACTACACCCTTTTATGGCAGCAACTTGAGCATTAGTGGATTTGGATATCCAAAGGAGGGTCCTGGAACCAACTCCCTGCAAATATGGAGGGACAACTGTAGTTTGATTCAGATTATCCTAAGGCAAAATTGTGAAGTGAAAAAAGCTTGTGTTCAGTGTCCCCAGTTCCTTGTAATAAGAGTCAAAGAATCCTTATTATACGAAGGAACTTTGAAGATCATTGTCAGGGAGGGGGGTGGGATTGGCAGTTGAGGGAAACTGCTAGGGGAGGGAGGGGCATACCTCATCAACAAGGGGACCTGCGTAATCAGTGTTTGTATACCTAACCCTGAATTGTACCCCACATCTTTATAATTAAAAAAAGATCATTGTCTTCACAATGCTCAAGGCAGTTTTATGAAACCCTATTTTTCCGACCAGACAACTTGTATCCCTGAGGAACACTTGGTAGATCGTCAAGAGTATTCAAATACATAAAAAAATCTTAAGATATTAATTTTACTTAAAGATTTGAAGATGTCAATGGATTAAGCCATTACACTAAAGGAAAGATACACTGTGAAATGCATAGTCAATTGTATTACTTGTCTCAATTCTTCCCTTCTCCCATGTGACTTGCAAGGCAGTAGACAAGTCAGAGCATACATGTCTGCATCCACTGATTTGGAGTTTAGTCATATGATGTCTTCTGGACAATAGAGCAGGGTTGGGAATGACAATAACCCCATTCTGATATGAGGGTTTACAAAGCATCCTGCTTGCCTGATCACTCCTCTTGTGATCTGGGCATGAGAAGGACATGTTCCAGGTAGTCACTTGTCCAAAGAGAATGAGGAGACAGATGAAGATAACTTGTACCTAACACCAAGCAAACCTGAAGAACCAAGAAAAACACATACTTGTTGTTCTAGCCATTGAGATTTTGGCTTTGTTTATTTCATGTTAAGCATTGACCATACATAAATTGGTACCTAGAAGCAGAGTGCTTCTGTAACAGATGTTTACTATGAAGCATTGACTATGAGACCTGTTGGTAGGCAATAAGGAAGCTTATTGCAGAAGCTTACAGAAGGATGAAAAAAATAGTGACCTGTGTTATATAATTCACAAACCATTTGGTAAGACTGTCCTCTGTGGTAACTCAGAACACAGAAAATATCCCAGTAACTTGTGTCAGGTGAGAAACTCCTGAGGCAAAAGGTTGGTAGAGTGAGCTGGCTCCTTTGGTAAAGTATTACAAGAATAAGGTAAACACTGAAAAGGCCAGTTTGCAGATAGAAGAGAGCCCAGAAATTCTGCGACTTGTAGAGTTGACACATGAAACTGTGTCTTATCAAATTAAAGATGTAGCCATTAAGACACTGTCAGGAAAAGGTCTAATCCAGAACACTGTCATTAAAATATAACTTCAAAACAAGCACTAAATTAAGACCTGGTATTGGAACCTTTTTTAAAGACCTCCAAAGAGATTAAAGTGTCCCTAGTAGAAGGTATTCGTTGGAAAAGTGCTTCCACACAGATTGAGGGTATGGCCTCTCAGAAGCTTAGTCAGCTCAAAGGACTTCTTTCAGTGTAAAGAGAGCCATGTCCCTCAAAAAACGGTAGTTGTGGCTTAGGCACATGACTGGCATAAAACACATGAAAAACATTCAAAGCTTTTGAGATAATTATATTGGCAAAAGTACTGCCAACCTTAATTGAAAGAGACTGTGACTGTTTGGCTGTAAAAAGACCTACAAGAAACCAAAGAGTATACAGTATAGGCGGAAAGATGCAGAGAAATCTTCTTAGTCACCAGGAAGGACACATATACCAGTGCTCTCTTAAGATGAGGCCATAAAAGGTGATGAAAAAGGAGGAATCTCCCAGACGGTGGAGTCAAGAGCTATGAGAACAATGTACTGGTGGCTGCTCCTAGGGAACAGAATGAGGTCTAATGAAAAAACATTCCCTTATCTATGACCTGGCGACATTTGCCCAATGAGATTTCAGAACTGCAGTGGACTAATGACTGCCACGTGCCTCCCATTTTTTAGCTTTTCAACTACAAGTGCTTTTTTTCATTTATCCCGTATCTCTTTCACCATCATAGGTTAGGGATTCAGCGGTGTGTGTCTGGGCATTGGGGGTGGGTGGAAACTTGTCTTTTTCTTTTCTAAGCCTCCATTATGAGAGGAACTGCATCTGGACCTGATGTCCATCATGGAGATTCAGGACTTGGAGGCTGATATTGGAATTAGATGAAATTTTGGAAGTCTTAGCATGGAGTTGAACATGTTTTGCATGTGAGTGGGGGTGAATAATTGTGGCCAAGAGGAAAGGCTATGGTTGATTGGATTACTTGTCTCATTTCTTTACAGCCTGGGTCATGAAACTTTGGAGTATGGTAGAAGAAGCAGAATATGTGTCCTGTCCCACTGAATTTGGGCTTAGCTGTATGACATGCCTCAACCAATGAAAGGAAGGTGGAGGTGACAGCTGCCTTTAAGAGGAGTGCTTGTTTCCACTGGCTCCTCTGGCACGCCTCTGATCTGCCACAAATAGAACATGCTTTGGGTCGCTGCTGGTCCAAGGAGAATAAAAAGACCTGCACAGTAGACCTGAACCCAACCCCACCGTGGACTAAGGCCAAGCAATCCCAGCCAAGGCCATGCAGCCATGGCCAACCCACAGACCCATGAGTGAAAAAATAAACATGGAATATTGTGAGCCCTGAGATCTTGGAGGTTGCCTGCTATGAATTAAAAACAGGCCAATACAGAGTGAATTATAAACTTCCCACTATTTTTTAAGAGACTTTAAGGACAGTCTCACACTGGCTTTGGGTCTCTCGAGACTACACCTTCTGACCTTAGGGGCCACCGGTCACTTCCACTGCTGCTCAGGGAATCCTTTGAAAAACACTGTGCTTAGTGAAGAGTCGGGAAACCTGAGTGTGGATGCTGGCTCCACTGCTTATTATCAACCTTGTAATCTTGAGACCATTATGCTGTTTTCTTGGTACCCAGTATCCTTCTTTATCAGTTGTAACTTGTTCTCTGACTTCAGAGCATTCACAGGATTATTGAAAGTAAAGGGAAGGAAATAATGGATTTGAAAACAGTTTGAAAATAGTGCTGTCTATGTAACTAGGGGCACTATTGTTATTACAGGGTCACTGCCAGATTTCCTGTGGTGTCCGCGTGAATTATTCCAGCGACAGTGCTCACTGCTGCTCCAGACAGCCAGTTCTGTTGTCATTCACCTTTGGGAGGTTGCTATTTCCTCCTCCCCTCTCCACTCTGCAGCGCTGGGCAGTGCTTCATGCACTATCATTTTCTTTGTTTGGTCCCATTAAAATGTTATCTGCCCTAATTTCTTACGGCCCTATTGAACTCAGCTGTCCTAATTTTCCCAAGACAGAAGCAGCTGAAAATGTTACTAATATATATGCATTTTAACTGGGACTTTCATGGGTAAATCCGATAAATGACGAATGTTCTCTGCTGGGTTAGGAGGCCTACAGAAGTCTTCTCAGAGTACAAATTGTCTGAAACTAGGAATGGTCCTGACGGATGTAAAGAAAGATATATTTCTGGGGGAAAATATGGCAGATTCAGGCTGAATAACAAGGTCCTTTGTTCTGAATATAAAAAAATTAATGTTGGAGTCCTTGCAGAGAGTAAAAAATAGATATTTTTAGCTTATTAAGTTATTACCTGTTCAGACAATGACCCTCACCTGCTTATAGATATGACAAAGGCTTGCAGAGCCAAAATTAACCTTTGAATTAAACGTCACCAATAGCGTTTGTGTGTGTAAGGACATGAGGGCTTCCCAATCTGCCAACATTGAACAAGGACCATGAGATAAAGTTTTTGACTGACTAAATCAAGTGGATGCTTTCTAAAGAAGAAAGCTATGGTTACAACTTTGACATGAAGTCATTAAAACTTCAAAAACGCTTTTTGAAAAATATCTTCTAAAATGAAGACAATGCAAAATATTATAATTTGAGATGAACACCAAAATTAAACAAAATTCCCTTAGAATTTCAAAAACTACCAAAACAGAATTTTTATAGAAATTATTGATAAATATTTTCAATAGTTTAAAATCATTGCTATCTGAGCAAACAAACATTTTCGGCCCTTTTTTTGTTTTTTTTTTTTGAGTTAGACTCTCACTCTGTCACCCAGGCTGGAGTGCAGCGGCCGCTCCCGGCCACCGCAGCCTCGACCTGCTGGGCTCCGGCGATCCTTCCGCCTCAGCCTTCCAAGTAGCTGGAACTACAGGTGCGCGCTACCATGCCCGGCTAATTTTTTGATCTATTGTAGAGATGAGGTCTCGCCAAGTTGCCCAGGCAGGTCTCGAATCCGCGGGCTCAGGCAATCCACTCACCTCAGCCTCCCAAAGCGCGGGATTACAGGCTGAGCCACCGAGCCCGGCTTTTTTTTTTTTTTTTTGAGGGTATATTGTTATCATAGGACCATGACAACCTCTAGCCCACTACCTGAGCTCATGATGCCTGGTGATGTCAAGATACGAGATTCATGTGACTACTATGGAAACCAAAGAATACAACTCTGGACATTCCTTTTGACTCAGACCTCCTCCAGGTCTAAGCCCCACTTGCTTTAAAGACCCTTAAATACACTTAGTTTCCAGGCATTCATGCAACCCTCGCCTGAGTGCTGGCCCCTTTTCCATTTGTGAGAGGTGAATAATAAACTTTACTTCCTTCTACTTTTCTCTCTGTTACAATCTTGCATTATTTCCACAGCACTGGCCTACCTTGCCTCAGTTTACCCTTTCAGGGTCTAATTGTGATACATTTAAACGTTAAGTCTCCACGCCAAAGCGAACATGTTGCATGCATATACTAATCACTGGATTTCTGGGTTCAAATATGGCAAACACAAGTTGTAGACAGTTCAGCTGTTTCTGTCCCTCATTTCTGTTTTCCGTAGGTCACTCTGCTTTTTCTGTCCATAAATAGGTCTCTCTGAACCTATTCTGGTTCTCGGGCTGCCTGTTGAGAATGGCCCTTTGTCTGAGGTTTTTTCTTTTAACAGAACATAGGCCCAGGTGTTAATTTGTCTGTGGGAAAAAAAATAAAGAAGGCTGCTCACCAATAGCTAGCTGATTCAGTCAAGTCTCAAAGGTGCTAGAACTAAAAGATCGTAGAAGCCACACGTTTTCATAAGGAAGCCAAATGACTTTCTTCTCCTGGCCCTAACCGTAGGTGTTCTCTAAAACTTATGTTTCAAGGATCCTTTTCTAACTCTCTCCCTTGGGGCCCTGTGTGTCACCTTCCCTGTTTCCGGATTCAGGAATCTCTTTCTGTGTAATAAAGAATTCCTCTGGTCTTTGTCCCAGGTTCCTGGCACAGAGCTTCTAAAGCCCTTGGAATTTGCCAGTGAAGAGAGTGTCACTGGTATTCATGAGCCCCCTGGAGTACACCTGAGTTTATGCTAATGAGATGACTCAGTGAGCCCCTAAGTGCCTCAGGATGGGAACTGGTCACTAGAAGGACTGGCTGCATAGTGAGTAGGCTGGAACTTTGAGCCACCCAATCTCTGAGGGGAGGGGAGTTGGGGATTGTTAACTTAAAAAACCCCCCAAAACCAAAAAACAAATGTATACATTTAGAAAAAGAGAGGAGACTTTCTCTCTTGTAAAGGGTTACAGCCTGCAAAGTGGTCATCCTGCAGGCTGGAAAGTGTAGCTTGCAGCTAACACCAGAGACAGATACTTCAAAGTAGAAATGCTTGGGGGCCGGCTCGGTGGCTCAGCCTGTAATCCCGTGCCTTGGGAGGCTGAGGTGAGTGGATTGCCTGAGCCTGCGGGTTCGAGACCCGCCTGGGCAATTTGGCAAGACCTCATCTCTACAATAAATCAAAAAATTAGCCAGGCGTGGTAGCGTGTGCCTGTAGTTCCGGCTACTCGGAAGGC
>CAUYQG010299455.1:0-15106 GCA_963574415.1 Tarsius wallacei
ACAATTCTTAAAGAATTTTTTAGCTGGGCATGGTGGCTCACACCTACAGTCTCAACACTTTGGAAGACTGAGACAAGAGGATTGCTTGAGCCCAGGAGTTCGAGACCAGCCTGGGCAACATAGCAAGATCTCATCTTTTGCCAAGAGTGGCGTAGTTCCAACTACTTTGGAGGCTGAGGTAGAAGGATCGCCTGAGTCCAGGAGGTCAAGGCTGTAATCTGCCACTGCACTCCAGCCTGGGTGACAGAGTGAGACTGACTCAAAAAAGAAAAACATATTCTAGATCATTTTAAGAAATGCTTCTTTCCATCAACTGGATTAGTCACTGAATATGTTTTGAAAGATCTTGAATCCTACATAAATTAATGTAGTCCCACTTGGAAAGGTCAATGGCAGAGTCCCCTAAAAGACTTGGATCCCACCTCCCCCCACCAAAACAGTGCAGTTTCAGCCTTCTCATAACTGTGCTTGCTCTCCTAAAATTCTGTCCCCTTCCAGAAAACAAAACCCAAAGGCAACTGGAATAGATAATAGAAGACTTGCTGGTCGATGAAGTATAACAAGAACCAACAAAGTCAGCAGGGAATTATTTAGGCTATTTTAGTCTTTCCTGAAAAAGAAAGTCACCATGTTGCTGATTTAATTCTGATGTGTGGTCAACTAAACATCCCACTGAAGTTCTGTACAACCACGGTGAAGCTGAGTCAGCCATTCCCCAGTACAAAACCTAACACTCGCTTGTCATTCATTCCTCGCTGCCGTCCACCTTTAAAAAGAACCACTGGCTTGGGGTGTCTGCTCCAATTCATTCCCAGGATGGAGCTCAAGCAGAGCAGTAAGCAGGGAGTCCCCAGGCTTCCATTCCTGCCCGAAGAACAGGACAAGAGCACCAGCCCTCCATGAAAATGATGGTGTTGTAGTTGACCATTCAAAACTCTGTAGATGGAGTGACCAACTACCTGGGGACCAAGAGGGGCTCCTAGGATACAGAGTTTCCAGGACTCAAACCAGGCAAGTCCCAGGCTACCTATTCAGTGCAGGCTGGTGAATAGTAGCTGTTAATAGTAACACCCCCCAGGATGGGGCCAACATGCTGGACCTCACTTGAGTGACCTTGCCAGTTCTCTTTGTAAAGCCATCCGCTGTGGCCCACCCTGCATGAGTTTGAGTTTCCACTAACATGTACAACATTAAGACAGTCAAAGGTCATGCAACAAATTACATCATGGAACACAAGTATCAGTATAAAAGTATACTAAAGTAGATCCAGTTATAACTCCTTTGTGATTTTTTAAATGTCAAGTCATTCTTATAGGTTAATATTTAGTAAATGATACAATCCTCAATCATACAACCAAAGATAATGACTTGAAAAAAGTATTACAAGCCATTCACGTAATTCTTTCTTGGTTACATTTCAAAGCATGTAGACTATAACCTAGAGGAACGTGACCATGAGCAACAATGTGCAAATTGTTTTATTTTCAAAACGCATTGCTGAAATTGCTATTGATTTTAAGGTAAGTGCAGTGGATTTATTTTCCTATGAAGTCTTACATTCAAGATATATATTAACATGTAGCCAGGCAAGGCGAGAGGATTGCCTGAGCCCACGGGTTTGAGACCAGCCTGGGTAACATGGCAAGAATTCATCTCTACAATAAATCAAAAAATGAGCTGGGCACAGTGGGGTGCGCCTATGGTTTCAGCTACTTGGAAGGCTGAGGTGGAAGGATCGCCTGAGCCCAGCAGGTCGAGGCTGCGGTGATTGTGAGCATGCCGCCACACTCCAGCCTGAGCAACAGAGTGAGACTCCAACTCAAAACCCCCCTCAAAAAAACCATGTAAACCAATAGCAAATGGACACTTTGGCTACAGTGAACCTTAATTTTTCTCAAGAAAACTATATTTAACCATTTGGGTTTGAATGGTTTTAGTTAATGGAAATAAAAGTTGATTATTGTCTTCTATCTTATATCAGATAAAATTGTACTATTAGTAGCAGCAATAACAGTAAAGCACATGTTCCCAAAACACACTATACTACTAAAGGAAGCTGAACCAATTAAAAATGAAAACTATAATATTGAATAGGATGATTTTACTTTATTTAGCAAAACTTACCAGTGCTCACTATGTGCCAGGCTTTATAAATGTGACTGATTTATGTTCCATGACAGCCCTAAGAGGGATCCTATTACTGCCATCATTTTTTTGTTTGTTTATGAGTCAGGGTCTCATTTTGTCACCCAGGCTGGAGTGCAGTGGCACGATCATGGCTCACCACAGCCACCACCTTCTGGGCTCAGGCCATCCTTCAACCTCAGCCTCCCTAGTAGCTGGGACTACGGGTGCACATCATCATGCCCGGCTAATGTTTTGATTTTTTGTAAAGATGAAGTCTTGCTATGTTATCTAGGCTGGTCTTGAACTCCTGGGCTCAAGCGATCCTCTCTCCTTGGCCTCCCAAAGTGCTGGAATTACAAGTGTGAGCCACCACACCTAGGCTCTAACTTCATTTGTAAAATGCACAAGTGACCATGAGTATTATAACCCTGTGGTTGTTCTTATCACCCACAGAACAAGTGTAAACTCTTAAGCAAATCAGAGACTGTTTGGGAAGGAGATGCCATCCCTCCTGCCCTGCTTCGCATCACTTTCCTTTCAGTTCTTTCTCCCAGTCCCTCATCACCCCAGCCACACAACCCTGTCCCATCTCCATCTGTGCCCCCCCGACCAGGACTCAGTTCAGCTGGCTCCACCCCCAGGAACCCACAGGTCATAGAGGCCAAGAAATGCACCAACTCCAGCTGAGGAGGCACAGGAAAGGGGTGTGCAGACGGTCTAGTTACACTCAAAGGGTCCCCAGGAGGAAAGAATGGGAGGGTCAGCACATGGGTGAAAAAGAAGAGCTCCCAGGCTGGGCACAGACTCAGGAGAAACTCCGTGTGGCCTGTGGGACCCTCCCACTTCCTGTCAGTCCTCTTTGCTTGATTTTTACTTTCACTTTCTAATTTACTGTACTATTTACTAATTTATTTTCTATGGCCTACCTCTCCCCACTAGAGCATAAACCCCATAAGGGCAAGAATCTTGCCTAGAAAGAAAACTGTTGAAGCAAGGGTCCTGCAGCTGAGATTGAAAAGTGTTGCAGCCAGGTATGGTGGCTCACATCTGTAATCCCAGCACTTTGGGAGGCTGAGGTTAGAGGATTGCCTGAACCCATGGATTCGAGACCAGTCTAGGCAACATGGCGAGATCTCATCTATACTATAAATCAAAAAAATTAGCTGGTTGTGGTGTCATACGCCTGTAGTTCCAGCTACTTGGAAGACTGAGGTGGAAGGATCGTCTGAGCCCAGCTGGCAGAGGCTGTGGTGGCTGTGAGCACTCCAGCCTGGGGAGCGGAGTGAGACACGAATTCAGAAAAAGGGTGGCAGGCCAGGCACAGAGAAGGGGCCAGAGAATGCAGTGATCTGCCTGGTGAATAATTCAGGCTTGAGGGTCATCCTGTCTCTGTCACAACTACTCAACTCTGCCTCTGTGGTAAGAAAGCAGCCACAGACAGCCTGTAAATAAATGATTGTGGCTGTGTTCCAATAAAACTTTATTTACAAAAGTAGACAGCAGGCTGGATTTGGCCCACAGGCAGTTGTTTGCCAACTGAAATGCAGGTGACATTCAAGTACAGAAGTAAAAAAACAAACAAAAAAAAAAACCAAGAAAGGGACCAGGTAAAAGGATGGAAGAAGAGAGGTTTTAGAAACTGACCAGGCATAGGGCTCATGCCTGCCATTTCAGCATTTTGGGAGGCCAAAGCAAGAGGATTGCTTGAACCCAGGAGTTCAAGATCAGCCTGAATAAAATGCAAGACCTTGTCTCTACAAAAAATCAAAAACTTAGCCAGGCATGGTGGCAAAGTGCCTGTAGTCTTAGTTTCTCGGGAGGCTGAGGCAGGAGGTTTGCCTGAGCTCAGGAGGTCGCGGTTGCAGTGGGTCGTGATGCTGCCACTGCACTCCAGCCTGGACAGCAGACAGGATGGGACTCTGACTGAAACAAAGGGAAAAGGAAAGTATACACAAAAACCTGAAAATGATGCCACAGAATAAGAATACCACAATCAATCTCACAGATATTTGCCACGCACATTGAAAGAGTCTACAGTGGCCAACTAGAGACAAGGCCACATATGTAAACAGTAGGGATCTGCATATATTATTGACCTCACTGCCTCAAAGACCCCTTTGACTAAGGTCAATGACCATTCCAACTGAACAAGAGTCACGCATGCGTGCATCTTAACTCTGTAACCAGCATTGTGATTAGGAGTTAAAGGTCAGAAGCTCTCTGTGGACCATACAGGAGCACTGAAGAGTGCTAATGCTACCTAACAGTGCCTGCACCAATTAGACATAAATTCATCATTATTTGAAAACCTTTAAAAAAACGATTGTATCAATAGCTCTCCTTTATATCAATAGCTTGGAGAAAAGATAAAAATTAAGTCCTCTGCAAAATAGCCATAAAAACATAAAATACGTAAGAACAATCTTAGTATGAAAAATATGTAAAGCCAGCTGGGTGGGTAAGGTGGCTCACACCTGTAATCCCAGCACTCTGGGGGCCTAAGAGGGAGGATTGCTTGAGCCCAGGAGTTTGAGGCCAGCCTGGGCAACATAACGAGACCTCATCTCTACAGGATAAAAAAAAAAAAAAAAAATTCTGGGCGCGGTGGCTCCAGCCTGTAATCCCAGCACTGTGGGAGGCCAAGGCAAGAGGATTGACTAAACCCGCAAGTTCGAGACTAGCTTGGGCATTGTGGTGAGACCTTGTCTCTACAGTAAATCAAAAAATTAGCTGGGCATGGTAGCACACGCCTGTAGTTCCAGCTACTTGGAAGGCTGAGGAGGAAGGATTGCCTAATCCCAGCAGGTCAACACTGGGTTGGCTGTGAGCATGCCACTGCACTCCAGCCTGGGCAACGGAGTGAGACTCCAATTCAAAACAAACAAGCAAACAAAAATTACCTGGGCATGGTGGTGCACACCTGTAGTCCCAGCTACTCAGGAGGCTGAGAGGGAAGGATTGCCTGAGCCCAAGGGGTTGAGGTTGCAGTGAGCTGTGGTCATGCCTCTGCACACCAACTTGGGCTACAGAGTGAGACCCTGACTCAAAAAATTATAATAAATAAATAAAATAAACTTTCACCTATCAAATTGAGCAAGTCCTATGGATTTTTAGATTGTTATTATTGGACTCAATGTTGAAAAGTGAACATTAAAATGGGTGCTTTCCCACAATATGATGGAAGTAAATCTAACTTGACACAGTCTCTCTGAAAAGTAATCTGCCAATATGTCTCAAAGACATAGCGCATGCACATAACAGGAAATACATGCACATAGCTGCATAATTACACCTCCAAGAACTATCCTAAGGACAATGGGGGACTTCTACAAAGCTGAGAAGGCTTAACTGAAAACCACCGGAATTCCCAGCAATGGGGAACTGGGTAACTAGTATGGAACATCCACACAGTGGAAAGGGCAGATGCTCTCCTAACTCCACTAACTGATTTGCCAAATTAACTGACTCTCTCTACTCCCATACGAGGCTCATGGCTAACAGGACTCTTTTGGACAATCTGCACATCTGTGCTCTGAAAAGTTCAATGGCACGCTGTCCTACACTTAGCCACGTTCATTCTAAACACCTGTTTGTGTCCATCATATTTGCTTTTAAAAGACTGGGAAAATTTGCAAACAATGTAGGAGGGTGTATTCAGTGTCTTTAAATATTTTTTACATTCTTCTCCTACTCTACAGAAGTCAAAACTGGATATTGACTGGGCATGGTGGCTCAGCCTGTAATCCCAGCACTTCGGGAGACCAAGGCGAGAGGATTGCCTGAGTCTGGGGGTTTGAGACCAGCCTGGGCAACTTGGTGAGACCTCATCTCTACAATAAATAAAAAAATAAGCCGGGCATGGTAGTACATGCCTGTAGTTCCAGCTACTTGGAGAGAGGAAGGCAGGCAGGACAGAGCCAGGGGAAAGCACTGGAAACATCAGGTTCTGGGTATACTTTGGATTTCTGACTATCTTCCTGCTTATCCTCTCAGAGCTGCTCACACTGTCTCCTTTTCTTGGTAGCATGATGTTGTTTAAAGTGATACCAGGGTGCATAGTGCAAGCATCTGTGTGAAAAGATGCTGTATTGAAAGTAGAGTAGGCCGGGCTCGGTGGCTCAGCCTGTAATCCCAGCATTTTGGAAGGCCGAGGTGAATGGATTGCCTGAGCCCGCGGGTTCGAGACCAGTCCGGGCAACTTGTTGAGACCTTGTCTCTATGATAAAATAAAAAAGAAAGAAAGAAAATAGAGTAGTGGTTCCAGAAGCTGGCGGGAGGGAGAGATGGGGAATGAATGCTAATGGATACAAGGTTTCCTTTGGGAGTAATAAAGCTGTTCTAAGCCAGGCACAGTGGCTCACATCTGTAATCTAGCACTTTGGGAGGCTGAGGCAAAAGGATTGCCTGAGCCCAGGGATTCAAGATCAGCCTGGCAACTTGGTGAGACCTCATCTCTACAATTAAAAAAAAAAAATAGCCAGGTGTGGTGGTGGATACTTGTAGTCCCAGCTACTTGGAAAACTAAGGCAGAAGGATCACCTGAGCCCTGCAGGTTGAGGCTGCCGTGCCTGGCAGACAGAGTGAGACTCCAACTCAAAAAAAGCTGTTCTAAAGTTGATTTTTCCTGGAAGAAGTGATAAACAAAGAATGAATTAATAAGCTGGGCGTAGTGGCTCATGCCAGCAATTTTGGAGGCCAAGGCTAAAGGATTGTTTAAGCCCAAGAGTTCAAGACCAGCCTGGGCAACATATTTTATTTTCGTAAAAACCTCATCTTTACAAAAATAAAAAAATTAGCAGGAAGTGGAGGAGTGCACCTGTAGTCCCAGCTCTTTGGGAGGCTGAGGCAGGAGGATTGCCTGAGTCGGGGAAGTCGAGACTGCGGTGAACTGTGATCTGTGATCATGCCTCTGCCCTTCAACCTGAGTGACAGAGTGAGCCCTCGACTCAAAAAATAAAAGAAAAGATGCTATATACTAGATCTTAGAACCACAGGGAATGCACAGTGGTTTCATTCCATCAAACCACTTGAATTTCATTTGAAATTTGATTATATAAAAACAGGATTTTGGTGAATAGTGTCCTAAGTTCAAATAGTAGACTTTGATAGGAAGAAGTAGATACACAATGCTTCATTCTGGAGGCTCAAAATTATTGACAGCACATCTGAATAGAGTCTGTGAGCTGTGCAACAACTTAAAAGCCACCATGGACATCCACATCTGAAGCCAGAAGCAGAGTCAGGATTCTGCAGGACTCTTGGTTTCTTTTGGGAGTAATAAAGCTGTTCTAAGCCAGGTGCAGTGGCTCACACCTGTAATCCAGCACTTTGGGAGGCTGAAGCGAGAGGACTTCCTGAGCCCATGGGTTCAAGACCAGCCAGCAGATCTTGACTGAAGGCTGACTCTTTTCCAGGCCCTCTGTTGTGTACAAAGACACAGAATCAGCAGTAGTTTACAGCCAATACCCTAATATCTATAATCATTTGAGTTAGAAGATGTCTGGGGTGTGAGGGGTCATCTAATCCAACCTCCAATCCATCTCCCACCCTATCCTGAGCTGTCTCTGTGTGCAAAATAGGCCACTGTTGCCAGTTTCTCTTGAACAAAACTTGAGAAACCTAGGCCCTTATAACAAACAGAATAAAACTACACCGCAAGTGAAGCTAACTGTCAATTCCAAATGTGAATTTTCTGATTGTTTTACAATGAAAAAAATATATATATATGTCAAATGTGAGGAACTTTTTAAAAACAGGTATTTATGCAAGGAGAAACTCACCTAAAGAGCATCTAAACAGTTATATTGCAAGTCGACCCATGCATCAACACCAAAGGTGGTGTTTCTCGTTGTTTCTCATTATTTTACAATAATCATTTTTTCAAATACCAAGAGTGAAGAATGAAACAAGAGCCCATTACGTGAGAAAAAAAGATATCTTTTTTAGTTTTTGAATTTTATACCGGTTGTTCATAAGACTTTTCTTTTAAAGCAAGAAGTTTTAGGGGCAACCCCTTAAATTAGGCTGCAATCTTCTGATTTCAGAGCTTCTTCAATTTCATCCCATGTAGAAAAAAACTAATTCTGAAATGTGAAAAACCTGTTGTATAAACAAGCATACCATCATAGATGTCTTCAGTATTTAAGCCTGAGTGGGCTAAATTGACTACCATCTTCATCTCAGATGTGAAAGCGTTTCTTTATGAAAGCACAGAAGAAAAGATTGTACTGAATCACCAAGTTAGCATTTGTTCCCAGAACTCATTTCTTCAACGAGTGAAGAGAACGGTAGGTTATTGCTGTAGCAGGTTTATTTCTCCAGTCCTGAATTTCATCATCAGGTCTATAAAATGCTATTAGGTGCATCCATTTTTAGACAAACTCCTCAGCCTCCTATTGGCGTTAAACAAGGCCTCATGGTAGCATTACCCAGAAGCTTGGATGATGGAACGTGCTTCTTTCTTATCTCCAGCTCTCAATAATACAAGTTAGGGATTTTTCCATGAACTCACAGGACCTAGACCGGCATCACAGAGGAGCTTTTGAAACCGAGGAACATGAACGCTGAGCAGTCTGACACATGTGTTCTCTGTGGGGCAACAGGCCAAAGCATGTGTCCCCCACACAGTCCAAGAGTTTGATCAGATTTGCTGTGTGTGTCCTCCACCAACAGCACTGGGAGATTGGAGAGGTGGGGCAGGACCCCAGGAAAAGCTCCTGCAGTGGGCCACACACCCTCGTCTGTCAGCAAAAGCATCCCTGTAACGTTTAGTGAATTAACTATCCACTCCCCTTTCTACTTACAAGCCCTTTATGATGCTGGGCAAGTAACAAAAATGTTGACAGAGGGGAAGACACGCTGCCCAGCTTGATGGTACCAACGGATCACTTCTGCCTGGACAGTGTGGACACTCCAGCTAGAAGCTGGAGACATGGGTGCCTGGACAAACGCCCTCACTCAAGGCTCCTTCCAGCCCCAGCTCCAGAAGAACTTCGCCCGCTGCAGTGGGAGTGACTCTACTCCTTTGATCTGCTTAGACTCTCTCTATAGTAACTGTTGAAAAACATTCCAAGATGTACATCTAAGGATGGTTCCTGAGCACCAGCTGTCTCAGCAACTGGAAGCAGAAGTGAGTCTATAAGTCACAGCGTCCCTTTCCGAGAAGATAGGTAAAGGACATCCTCTATGGACGCTGAGAGGAAGACCTTCCATAAAGTCTCAATGACAGTTGGGGAGCTCTACCAGCCTGTAGGGACCCTACCAACAAAGTGTCTGCAAGTGTAAAGAGGGGGGCAACGTCTCAGACTGTCACAGACTGAGGAAGGGACACCACTGTGACTGTGCAAAGATAGGCCAGGCAACAAGACAGTCACAGAGGCAAGCACATTCTTGCCCCAAATGCCAATCACAAGAAATAATTCTCTTGTATTAAACTTATGAGAGCAACCCCCAAACTGTCGCTAGTGGTCACTTCAAGGTGTGATCAGGGATAGGATCTCCATTACTTTGTCTGTCTGGGCTTCTGTGCTGGTTGACTCTTGTTGTCCCCTTCTCCTGACTCTACACAGTGTAGGAATAGAAGTACTCTATTGGATTTTTTTAACTTCGCACATTTACAAATATAATTCAAATAAACTCCTTCCAACTCAAGTTCAGGACTTTTCCACACTCTTCTACAGTTGCTATTGGGGAGAATGTGGAGAAATTGGAACCCTTATGCATTGTTGGTGAAAATGTAAAATTGTCCAACTGCTGTAGAAAACAATTTGGCACTTCTCCAAGAAGCTAAACATAGAATTACCCTATGACCCAGCAATTCCACTCCTAGGTATAGACCCAAAGGAGTTGAAAGCAGGTACTTAAACAAATACCTGTATGCCAATGTTCACAATTGCAGCATTGTTCACAATAGCCAAAAGATGGAAACAACCTAAGTGTCCATCAGAAGATGAGTGGATAAACAAAAGGTGGTAGATACATACAATGGACTATTATTCATCCTTAAAAAAAAATGAAATTCTGGCTGGGCATGGTGGCTCATACCTGTCACCCCAGCATTTTGGGAGGCAGAGGTGAGAGGATTGCCTATGCCCAGGGGTTCGAGACCTCATCTCTGGCAAGACCTCATCTCTACAATAAACCAAAATATTATCCAAATTTTCCAGGCATGGTGATGCATGCCTGTAGACTCAGCTACTTGGAAGGCTGAGGTGGAAGTTTCACCTGGGCCCAGCAGGTCAAGGCTGCTGTAGCCGTGATCATGCTACTGTACTCCAGGTTGGGTGACAGAGTGAGATTCCAACTCAACAAAAAAAAAAAAAAGAAAAGAAAGAAAAGAAAAGGAAAGAAATGCAATAATGACATATGCTACAGCATGGATGAACCTTAAAAACATTATGCTGGCCATTGTTTTGTTAAGCGTTGACCAGGCTGTGTATTCTTTGAGCTATGGCAGCTATGTTTTCTTAGCATTGGCCCCCTCCTCTACCTTGGGGAGGTGACTCTCCACTCTCTCTCTCTCTCTCAATTACTTTCTAAATAAACGATATTAACCAATCTAAAAAATAACATTATACTACATGAATAAGCCATATGCAAAAGGATAAATATAATGTGATTCCACTTATATGAGATACCTAGCATAGGCAAATTCGTAGAAATAGAAAGTAGATTAGAGTTTACCAGGACTTAGAGGGAGAGATGAGTTATTGCTTAATGGGTTTCAATTTAGGTGATGAAAAAGTTCTGGAGATGGATAGTGGTGATGGTTGTATAACAGTGTGAATGTATGGAATGCCACTAAGCTGTACATTTAAAAATGGTTTAGATGGCAAATTTTATGTTACGTATATTTTACACAATAATTTCTTTTCTCTTTTTGATGACAAACCACTATCTTCTCTTTGAAAATTGTCCTTGGCCGGGCATGATGGCTCACGCCTATAATCCCAGCACTTTGGGAGGCTGAGGCCAGAGGATTGCCTGAGCCCACAGGTTCGAAAACAGCCTGGGCAACTTGGCGAGACCACATCTCTACAATTAATCAGAAAATTAGTTGGGCGTGATGGTGCACACCTGCAGTTCCAGCTACTTGGAAGGCTGAGGTGGAAGGATTGCCTGAGTCCAGCAGGTCAAGGCTGCGGTGGCCATGAGTGTGCTCCTGCACTCCAGTCTGGGTGACAAAATGAGACTCCAACTCAAAAAAAAAAAAAAAAAGAAAAGAAAAGAAAGAAAATTGTCTTTGGGTGAGAATCAGGTCAAAATGGGGGCCCTGATAGAGATACGCTCCTCTTGAGGGAGATGGATCCTCTCTCCAGACATCCTTAGGAAGTCCAGCTTCCTTCTTGCACCCCGACATATTTCTCCTCAGGAAGTCAGCTTGGAAGGGAAGGACCGGGAAATTGTCCTGCTGCAGATTTAAACCCACTTTCGGCAAGTGGCTTACCCACTGCCCACAGAGTCTACAATGCGGGGAGAGTGGGAAACAGAATGAGATCTTTCTTCCCTTTCCAGCAGCCAGTGAAGGCTCTGCTGAACGAGTCTAAAATACTTAGTAAGTTTTTTATTTTAAAATAATTTTTAAAAAGAAGCTTGACACATGGCTCATGCCTGTTATCTCAGCGCTTTGGGAGGCCAAGACAGGAAGATCACTTGAGGCCAGGTTAGAGACCAACCTGGGCAACATACCGAGACCCCAGTCTCTACTTTTTTCATTAAAAAATAAATAAATAAAACATTTTGTAAGAGTAATTTTTTTAGTCAGAAAAATTATCCTCTTTAATCTTTATTTCTTAAACATCAATCTAATGTAATGTTTTTAAGTCTGTTTGTGTTCTCCTTTCTAAAGCCCCTTCTAGTATTTTCTTGTGTATCTGATTGCAGCTCCTAGTTTGGAATCTTTCTAAAGGACAAAGACTTTATTTCATTTATATTTATATTCTCAGGTACCGATGAGGTAGGTGCTTAAAAAAAATTGTGTTGAATAAACAAAGAGACAAGTGAGTAGACTGTTTAACAGTCTAAAATTTTCTTTTTTTTTTTTCTGAGTTGGAGTCTCACTCTGTCGCCCAGACTGGAGTGCAGTGGCCGCTCCCGGCCACCGCAGCCTCGGCCTACTGGGCTCCAGCGATCCTTCCGCCTCAGCCTTCCAAGTAGCTGTAACTACAGGCGCGTGCTACCACGCCTGGCTAATTTTTTGATTTACTGTAGTTGCCCAGGCGGGTCTCGAACCCGTGGGCTCAGGCAATCTTAAAATTTTCTTTAGATTGCGCTCATTCTTTAATTACTATTCTACTTTGGTGTTGTTGGTCAAAATAAATGCCTGTGGCTTCAGCTGTGTGTTTTTGTTTATTTTGTGGCAGGGTCTCACTCTGTCTCTCAGGTTGGAGTGCTGTGGCACAATTACGGCTCACTGCACCCTCGACCTCCTGGGCTCAGGCAATCCTTCCACCTCAGCCTCCCAAGTAGCTGAGACTACAAGTGTGCCACCATGCTCGGCTAATTTTTTGATTTTTTTGTAGAGGCGAGGTCTCACTATATTGCCCAGGCTGATCTTGAACTCCTGGGCTCAAGCAATCCTCCTGCCTCAGCCTCCCAAAGTGCTGAGATTACAGACATGAGCCACCATGCCTGACTGTCAGCTGTGTTGATATGATTTGATATGCACATGAAATTAATATACATCCATGTTCGTTAATATGATCATTGATAGGCTATTCAACCTAAAAATATGAATTATCCTGGGAAAAGCAGTGCCGTAAACACTTCATCAGTAAGCATCTCTAAAGACATCTGATACTCTCACTAAAACTGATCTGCAGAGCCAAAATCTTACCCATCTGTAAAGGCCTCTCAAAGGCCCCTGCCTCCAGAAAACCTTTTCCAACCATGGGCTGCTCTCAGACTGCACTCTTGTTGATCTTCCTTACACATACTGGGCCAAAAAGTCTCCTGAGATGTCTACTTGACTCATTCCTTTACGGAGGTAAATCCTGGGTCCTCAGCAAGACTGTCCCTACCTGAAGAAGGTGGTTTGGTGGAAATAGCTAGCTGGCTCCTGCTACCCATTCTTTCTTGGGACCCTGGGCACGTTCGCAATGCTTCTGAGTCTCAGAATAAAAAGTGTAGATAGCTACTTGTTCCCATGGTCGGTGGGAAAAGTCGCCAACATGCTCCTCTGTGGGTGCTCTTTAAATAACACCCTTCAGGGCAAGCACTATGTCCTAAACTTCTTTTATATCCCCCAGTGAGTCCAGGAGAGGATTGAATATTTATTATGTGTCCACCGATATTTGTTGAATTGAATTTTTCTTCATTGCATTTTTTATTGTGTTATCATTCACATGCCATAAAATTCATCATTTAAAAATGTACAATTCAGTGATTTTTAGTATAGTCACAAGGCCGTACGACCATCACCACTAGGTAATTCCAGAACATTTTCATCACCCGATCGCTATTACATTTTTTAAAGCTTTACGTGGCATTTAATGAATCAAAATGCACTTTGACCAGTAAATATAGTTATTCTATATTATAAACACTCGTTAACTTTGTTTCAGACACTGTTCTGAGTAGTTTATAAATTGTAAGCCCCATGTGCTAAGTCTTATCATCATCTTCTTCATGTTATTGATGAAGAAACTGAGACATGGAAACAAATCTCCTGCCCAAGACCATACAGGTAGAGCTGGAATTCGAACCCAAGATATCTGAGTCTACACTTCACCAGTCTCTGCTATCTCTTGTCCAGAGCATTAAGATTTAACAAGCAGCCAGGGATGGTGGCTCATGCCTGTAATCCCAGTACTTTAGGAGGCCAAAGCAAGAGGATTGCTTGAGGCCAGGAGTTCCAGACCAGCCTGAACAACATAGTGAGACTTCATCTCTACAAAAATAAAAAAATTAGCCAGGCGTGGTGGCATTTGCTTGTAGTCCCAGCTACTCAGGAAGTTGAGGTGGAAGGACTACCTGGGTCCAGGAGGTTGTGGCTTCAGTGAGCCGTGGTGGTGCCACTGCACTTCAGCCTGGGCCACAGAGCAAGACTCCCTATTCTAAAATAAAATAAAATAACATAAAAATTTAACAACCAACCAACAAAAACAGTCTTTGAGTGTGGAAAGGTCCCATTTTCTTTCTCTTTCACCTTGTTAATAGTGAAGCAGTTCTAGGGAGACTCAAGGAACTGTTTTCTTTCTTTAAGATGAAATGCAGGGTCGGGCTCAGTGGCTCAGCCTGTGATCTCAGCACTTTGGGAGGCCAAGGCAAGTGGATGGCCTGAGCCTGAGGGTTCGAGACCAGCTGAGGCAACTTGGCGAGACCTCATCTCTACAATAAATAAAACATTAGCCAGGCGTGATGGTGCACGCCTGTAGTTCTGGCTACTGGGAAGGCTGAGGCGGAAGGATCGCTGGAACCCGGCAAGTCGAGGCTGCGGTGGCCGGGAGCGGCCACTGCACTCCAGTCTGGGTGACAGAGTGAGACTCCAATTCAAAAAGAAAAAGAAACATGAAATGAAATACAGATTTCAAAGATTGCATTTGACTGTGAATTGGGAAAATGTTTCTTCACTTTAAGCTCTTTCTTTTCTTTATTTCATTCTCAGGTGGCTATTCACATTAGTAATGTTGCTTCTCACATTTCAATGAACTATACACTGTTGTTGACAGGAGTCTGTTTTTAGATGATAGCAGCATACTTTTCATTTGCTAGAAAGGGCATCTCTGAAAAATTGTGTACGGATTTGGTTTTGGTAATTTAAACTTTTTAAAAAATGTAGCCGGGCTCGGTGGCTCAGCCTGTAATCCCCTGCCTTGGGAGGCTGAGGCGAGTGGATTGCCTGAGCCCGCGGGTTCAAGACCCGCCTAGGCAACTTGGTGAGACCTCATCTCTACAATAATCAAAAATCAGCCGGGCGTGGTAGCGCGCGCCTGTAGTTCCAGCTACTTGGAAGACTGAGGCGGAAGGATCGCCGGAGCCC
>CAUYQG010299460.1:0-20487 GCA_963574415.1 Tarsius wallacei
CACGCGTGTAGTTCCGGCTACTCGGAAGGCTGAGGTGGAAGGATCGCCAGAGCCCAGCAGGTCGAGGCTGCGGTGGCCGGGAGCGGCCACTGCACTCCAGTCTGGGCGACGGAGTGAGACGCCAACTCAAAAAAAAAAAAAAAAGAAAGAAAATGCTAGAGCCACTATTTTCTCTGTGTTGTACTCAGTTCTGAAAACAGTTGTTAATATTGTTAGGTTGTTTTCAAAGCTATTACTTCAAAGATAAGTTTGATCCATTAGAATACGTTTTTAAAATGCAACAGTGATCTAATTCCCCCACTTAAATGTCCTAAAACATTCCTTTTTCTCTGTTGGCAAGAGCAGTTTTCCTGTATCAAGCCAGATTCCTAAGGAATCCTTTAAAGTTTTCCCATTTAACCTCTCAATAGATTTGTGGGTCCCTCATACCCTGTAACTAGCCAGCTACTCTTTGAATGAAGGACCCACCATCCCTTCCAAAGCAGTGCATCTCCAATTTGGACAGTTTGGTCTCATCATTCATCCTTCAGGTGAGCCACAATTTGAATACCTGAACTTTCTATGTTTTATTCTCATAACCACTCAGAGCAAAACGACTTCTACTTCAACATTGCATTCCTCAACACATTGTAGATTTCTAATGTGTCCTTTTTTGATTCTTCTCTTTAAAGCACAAACATTCTCAGCAGATTTGTTTGTTCATTCATTTATCAAGAATTTATTTCCAATACTATATGTTAGACAAGGCACCAAAGAAACAGAGGAATACTACACAGTTCCTGCCATCTACAAACTTAGTTTGGAGGGATGATGGACTCAGAAGTAGATAACTACAAAATAACATAGTGCATGACATAAGTGAGTATAGAAATCTATAAAAACACAGAAAAAAAAGAATGATCTACCCAGAGAGGAAGAGTTGGGATGATCATTTAACATTACTGGAGCAGATACCATCTGAGCCATATCTTAGAAAATGGGAAGAATTGGGTTAGTCAAGGGGGAGATGGAAAGTTTCTGGTAGAGAAAACAGAATGAGTAAAGACCCAGAGATTAATTATAGTGACGTTTGTGCAAGAAAGAGCTAGCAGTTCAGTTCAGTGTTCTTGAGACTAAGGTGTGAAGCTAAAAATAGACAAGATTAAGAGCTAGATCATGAATATCTTTCTCAAATGACAAAGTTTTGCTGCCCTCTCCAAACATATTGGCATTATAAGAAGAAAACATTTGAGTATCTTCTAACCTCTGCTTGCCTTCTTCCCTCCCACATTAATCCAGAAATTATTATCCCCAAGATGCCAACTCCAGTAAGACCAATATACTCCAGTTGATGTTCTTGGAACTCAACTCAAATTACATTGAAAATACTCATCTTCTCATCCTTTCCTTCCAAAACTTCTGGATCTTAAAAGAACTGCCTCATAAGTCACCTAAACGCTGTCTCCACGGCTGCATAACTGACAATGTAGTTAAGGTTAATAATATATGAAATGTGCTGAACATCAAATGCCAGACTGTCACTGCTTTCTTTGCTATGCCTTGAATATCCACAAAAGCAGAAACCATCTGACCTTAATATCTGTAGCCTTATTTTAGAGTCAATTGCATAAGAGATACTCTACCAATAGTAACACTCATTTGGTGTCAATAGGTACCTAAAACCTAAAATGTTTCCCATAAACTCCACTCTCATAAACAGCATGTTTAAGACACAGCCCATCTAATTGTTCTTCTTGCTGTCTTTGTTCTAATTGTATGGCCTGTTTCTTTGACTGGCATACCCTTTCTCACCTCAGTGATTTTATGTGTGTTCCTACCTTTATCTCGCTATGTCACTAAGTCGCTGTGTTTGGGTCTCCTCTTAACAACTCCCACACTTCTCCTTCATATGCCTTATAAACATATTTACTACCCATAGCTCCAGAGCATAGTCTAATGCCAGGCACAGAGGTGATATTTAGTAATACTAAATACACTCATGATTGCATGCTTGCTGATATGTAATATCTCTGTTCAGTGAATGCTAGAATTTTTCATAGAGCAAGCAGAATTAGAGAAGATATTAGAAGTATAAAAACATGGTATTTTGGCCAGTTGTGGTGGCTCACACCTGACATCCCAGGACTTTGGGAGGTGAAGACGGGAGGATTGTTTGAGTCAAGGAGTTTGTCACAAGCCAAAGCAACACAGTGAGACCTCATCTCTACAAAAAAAAAAAAAAAAAAAGGCAGGCATGGTGGCACATACCTGTCATCCCAGCTACTCAGCAGACTGAGGCAGAAGGATTCCCTGAGCCCAGGTGGTTGAGGCTGTGGTGAACTGTGATCGTACTTCTTCACTCCAGCCTGGTAGACGGAGTGAGACCTTGATTCAAAAAAAAGAAAGAGAAAAAAAATACATGGAATTTTAGTTGCTGTGTCTGAATTATTTATTTCAACAATTCAACATAAATGTACAATTGTGCAAACAATCCTAGGAATTCAATTGTTTTAATTCAGTCAATAAAAATTGATAAACAACTACCCTGACATTTGCAACATTTTAACTATCAAGATATATCTGATTTTACGTTGACGTTGAACTTTCTAATTGAGTGCCCTAATTAATTTCTCTGGATTAACTACTAAATTCATGTCCTCAACTCTTTTTACTCAAGAGTGGAACTTAATCAAGTGATCATAAATTTAGTTAAGCTATATTTGTTGCAAGAGTATAGAGAGAAATTAAATATCCAGTGACAAGAGATTGGTTAAATAAGTAATGGTGTATGCCCTTGATAACACATTATTTCACCATTAAAGGATCCTTATAAAGACTGTCTAGCTGTATAGAAAGGGCTTAAAATATAATGTGAATTGGAAAAAAAATAGAACACAGCTATGAAAATATAATGTGGCCATGAAAATGGAGATTAAAAGAGAATATATAAATAAGAAATATGTTAAATAAGATGGTTTGTGGATTTAGAAGGGATTTTTAATTATGCCGTATATACAAACTTTAGAAGAATGCATTTTAATATACATTGGATATTGCTATAATCTATAGGGGTGTGAAAGCTTTATTAGAGTATAAACTACCCAAATTTATATGCTGCAGCACTATTGCATGCCTTTTCTACTGCTACTGCAAATTAAAGCCTGTTTATTGTTAGAAAAAATATCTCACATAAATTATGACTCTAGAAGGGTGCCCTGCCTTCTGAAGTCAAAGTTTCCTGTTATATAGAGACATTTATTTGATGAATAAGTGATATTAGAACAATATCAAAAATAACAAAATGAAAACACCCAAATTTTATGATTCTATCAAGTCAAATGTTTTCATGCAATCTGTTTCTTTCCCTTCTTTTTCATATGAACGTATAATTTTTGCAATTGACACTCTAAGGATTTTCTGCATTTTTTTCTGCATATTACACAATTTGTATGCTTTCATCTCCTAGTCCATAATGATCATTCTAATTGCTGCATAAAGGAAGCATTTCTTAAAACAAAAAATGTAATGCCTCTTGAATTCTAGCAGTGCAGGGACAAACTTGAGTGTTTTTCCTGACCTTCCTTTGTCTGCTGACCATGTATTTTATGGCTTTGCATACAAGACTGTTATCACCTGATTTCCATTTGAGTAGTATCATGATAACTCAGAGTGCAAGAGGAACTAAGTTTTAGGTGACAGCCACATCATTTAATGTCTGCTTATTGTTTCTACAGGGGAATTCTGGCCTGGGATTCAGTATTGCTGGAGGGACAGATAACCCCCACATTGGAGATGACCCTGGCATATTTATTACGAAGATTATACCAGGAGGTGCTGCAGCAGAGGATGGCAGACTCAGGTAAAGATCTGAAATGTTAGAATTATTTTGAAAGTAAATCTGCTGCATTAATGAGACACATTTGGACCTTTGGAGAATAATAATTCTACAAAAGTTTTGTACTTGAAAGAGAAGGTTTCTAAAGCAAGCTTTCCGTAATGATTTTGCAGATCTCTTGCTACTTCCTGAATTTCAACTAGTATTTGATTTGTGTTTGTCGTTGGGTACCACACTCAACACTGGGCCAGGCACTATGAGGAGGGGTTACAGAAATATCTTTGGTTTGCATGGGGCCTTGAGTGTAGTTGAAAAGAATAATAATATGAACTAATGAGCAAATATCATAGTGAATAGAAACAATACACTGTAAATCGTAATAGTAAATAACACAATGTTATAGACACTGTATTTATTCATGGATTTAGTAAACATTTATAGAGCTTTCTCTAGGAGCAGAGAGAGAAAGAGAGAGTCCGAAAAAAACATTTCATAAGGAAATTTTAGTCTGGGTCTTAAAGGATAATTAAGATTTCACTAACCATACAAATCTGAGTGGAAACACGGAAAAAAAGCAAGTTGTCTCAGAGAAAAGAGGGAAACCAGCTTGCCTTAGGGAGTTTAAGTTGGTGAAGTACAGCCAGATGATAGAGAATAGTAGTAGCTGCTTGTTGAGCCAGGCCATTCTCTTTAAATAACTTAAAGATAATTTGTGGAAATAAGGGTCACCCACATGGGACAATTAGTAGAAAATCATAAAATGCTATAAAATCAAACACTAGCTAAAAGGCATTATGGATTGGAAAAATTAGGAAAGATTTTTCTAGGGAGAATAACTTGTCTTAATGTCATTTCAGCACCCCTACTAGACTGTGATTTCCCTCAGGCCAAGCAATTATATATATGAAGGTGACTTAAAAATTCTTGCTGAATGAATGAGTTTTTAAATAAATAAATGAATAAAGTGGAGAAGAGAAAGGAAGGAAAATTAATGCAGAGAGGGAGAATGTGTAAGAGAAGAATTATTCATGTTAAAGACTGGAATGAAGAATTTACTCAAGAGAGATTACTACAGTGGGAGTTTACAGTAGGGAAGAGAGAAGGTGGTAAACTCTGAATACAACCAACAAGGACAAGTTGGGATATACAGCTAAGGACCTGGTGGGAATTGAGTTATACAGCTAAAGAGCTGGTGGGAAATGGTCAGCGTATGGAAAATTACTGAGAGAAAACATCAGAGATAAAGGGAATTCTGGCTCAGAGGACTTGGCAGTATTCTTGTTGAAGGCAGGGCAGGGTAATAAGCTACCAAGTGTGGAGGATAAGGAATTTGATCCTATACCAACAGTAAGGGATTTTCACTAAACTGACTCAGCAAGATTCTTGCTAAAACTGGACTAAATGGGCTCTGGGCCAAAGAAAGAGCCCAAGGACAAAGCTTAGTTGAGAACAGGTCCCAGAGGAGTCTGAGTCAACTTTAATCAGGAGAAATTTGCCAAATACCATAAGTGAAGTCCTGTAGGTAAGAATGACTTTAGTGTGCATGGAGCCACATTGAGGAATGTGACATAAGTAGCAGAAATGTAAGAGTCATTGCCCTTCCTCAGTCTGTTTTGTCATTAAGCATAAATGAGTTGGCTGTTTTTCTTATGAAGCATCCAAAGACACTTTTGTTCCCTATTCAGTTGTTCTGATTCAGTGATCAGTTTTGACAGCTGCGTCTTTGCAGCTTGTAGGGGAGAATCACATTTTTTTTCCAGGTACATCTGCATCTTCTATAAATAAACAAATAAAGAAACACTCCCACAGGAACCATAAGTTTTTTGACAACAGAATGTTTAAGCTGAAATCACTAAATTAATTTCTGAGGAAAGAAATATCCATGTTAAAATGAAGGGAAATAGAAATGAATTGAAATAGATGCTGTGTAGCTTTATGAGTCGTGGTGGGAATTGTATTTGCTAACAATGGACCCTGGAGAAGCTATATTTCCAAAGTTGAGAAATAGACGTGCTGGGAATAACTTAGAAATTGATGAACCAGCCTTGCTCAGTGGCTCAACCTGTAATCCCATGCTTTGGGAGGCTGAGGTGAGTGGATTGCCTGAGCCCACGGGTTCGCGACCCACCTGGGCAACTTGACGAGACCTCATCTCTACAATAAATCAAAAATTTAGCGCGCGCCTGTAGTTCCGGCTACTTGGAAGGCTGAGGCGGAAGGATCGCCGGAGCCCAGCAGGCCAAGGCTGCGGTGGCCGGGAGCGGTCACTGCACTCCAGTCTGGGTGACAGAGTGAGACTCCAACTCAAAAAAAAAAAAAAAAAAGAAATTGATGAACCATAATTATTATTTTGAACCACTATATTTACCTACAAGTAGGGAACCTCCACCCCTTACCCAAACTCTGGCTCTAGGCTTGAAATATAAAAGATTTTATGTTCATCTCACCCTACAATTAAGAATAAAAAGTGACATCTCTGAGAGTCCCACCATTCTTTGCTTACAAGCATAGATGGCTTTCCCTTGCCTATAGAGGCAAAGGGAAGTTCTGTGCTGGAAGCTTCATTCCAGAGTTGTAAAGAGAATAATCATAATGAGAGATAATATTTCTTAAGTTTTTATTGTGTAGAGCATTGTGCTAAAATAAATATAGAGATGTAAATATAGATGTGCACACACACATACGCACAATCTCCTGTACAGTAGGTTGAAAACCTTACATTAAGTATAGATTTTCAGAATTTGGAAGTTGATCTAGTTCAAGGCTTTCATTTTGCAGAGGAGGATACTGACATTTAGAGAAGTGATTTATCATAAGGCATAAATCATTTGGGGATCCTCTTTAACTAGAATCCAAATATCTTGGCTGATATAATTAATATTATATGGTATAATGAGACAGTAACACTTAACTAAGCTCAACTAAGCTTAATGTAGTGATGCAAGGTTTTCAATTGCATAGCAGGAAGCAATAAGGTAAGAAACAATCTCAGTGGTAGTAGCAACGCTTTACCAAATGAGGTAGAGCCCCAATGACTGTCTTCACATAAGCAGGGCTGTAATGCAGATTGAGGAGAAGGTGAATTTTGTTACTCTACTTGGTTGAGGGTTACTATCTCATTATACTACTCCAACTAAGCCTAAGTCTTTTCTTGGTGTGACAGGAAGACTTGTGGTAGACCAACAAGCTGTGAGAAGTACTTTTTGGACCATTAGTACTTAAGGACATGGAAGCAGGACATGATGATGAGCTCTGGAATGACGTAGGTTTTAATGTTTGTGTATTGACATAATTGACCTTGGACAAATTAAACCATCTTAATCACTATTTTCCCATCTATGAAGTGGTAACAATAATACCTACTTCACTGAGGTGTTCTGAAATGATAGAAGCTAAGCCCTTAACTGTGCTAGGTACATAGTAGGTACTTGAAGCATTTTACCAACATTTCCCCCTTTCTCCTTACTTAATCTCCCAAGTTTTTCTCTCCTCTTGTCTCTGTTTCTTTTTTCTCTATATTCCCTTTTCTCTCATCCCTTCTACCTCTCTTCCAGTTTCCTTTCACCTTCTATGTTCTTTTCTAAGCTTCTTGTTCCTATCTTTTTACATTTTTTTCTTCTTGGTCATAACATGGAATTAAAAGTCATTTAAAAAAAAGATATGATACAAAAAAAGGCTCTACATTTCTATTAAGTGTATGATGCAAGCAATTAAATCTGTTATGTTCCTCTCACTTAAAAAAATAAACTTATAAACTAAACATAGTTTTCTTTTATGTAAACAAATCCTTTGGTGTTTCCTGTGGGTTAGAGACCTTGAACTTTTTAAAAGGTATATCCTTTGCATTATAAATTGCTATGATCTGCTTGTGTCCTTTCAAAATCATGTTGAAACCTAATTACAAATACAATGGTATAGGAGGTGGACCTTAGGGAGGTGATCATGTCATGAAAATGGAGTCTTCATGAATGCCTTACAAAAGAGGCCTTGGCTTTTATTAATGCCATTGTAAAAGCTGCCTTGTCCCTTCTGTCACATGAGGACACAGCTAGAAGCCACCACCTGTGAAAGAGGAAGAAGGTCCTCACCAGACATCAAATCTCCCAGTGCCTTGAAGTAGACTTCCCATCTTCCAGAACCATAGAAATAGATTTTTGTTGTTTATAAGCCACTCAGTTTATTATATTTCGTTATATAGAAGCCTCAATAGACTAAAATGTACATTATATTTTTGACGGTTAAATAATATAAAGATTACAAAGAAACTAAGGCCCAGAAAAATGACGTCATGAGTCTGCTCTAAGGAGAGTAATAGTAATTTGGACTCTAAATGAACTGATATATAAAAATCAGATCAATAATAATAACAATGACCAACATCGTGCTTACAATGTGCCAAGTTCTTTACTGGCACATTAACTCATATAAAGTGTTAAATGACTCAATGAAACCTATACTATTATTATCCCATTTTTCAGATTAGAAAATTGAGGAACTGAGAGGTTAAATAACTTGCCTAAGTTTGTACTGCTAGTAAGTATTGGAACCAGGATTTGAGGTATGTTATGTGGCATCATTGACTTTAAGAGAGGGAGAGTATATAGGTAAGCCTGGTCTAAATACATGAGCTTTTAAAAGTAGAGCACTTTTCTCTGACTGATGGCAGAAGTCAAAGAGATTTGAAAGGTATGACTTACTTGACATATTGTTTCTGGCTTGAAAATGGAGGAAGTCATGTGAGAAAGCATGAGAGTGGTCTCTAGGATCAGAAAGAGGCCTCCAGTTGACAGCCAACAAGGAAACAAGAACTTCTGTTCTATAACCTCTAGGAACGGAATCCTGCCACAACCACATGAGCTTAGGAGGAGACCTTGTCCTCCAGATGAGAACGCAGATTGACTGATACCTTTAGTTCAACCTTGTAGGAACTTGAGCAGTAATTCTAATCACATTATGCCAGACTTCTGACATATGCAAACAGTGAGCTAATAAACAGGTGTTGTTTCAAGTCACTAAGTTTGTGGTAATTTTCTAGACAGCTAGAGAACGCTAGTATAGTCATCATTCTAAGAATCCTGGAATCATTATGAAAAACCCTTCTCTTTGTGCTCAATTATAGCCAGTATAAAGTAAGTGTAAGCTTGAGAAATACATAAAGTGAGAAATGACTTTCTCCCTAAGTAGACTGGACTTCAAATCAAGCTCCAGTTTCAATGGTTGCCCCAGAAAATAGATGTAGAAGAAAGAGTATAATAATTGAAGTCAGAATACCTGAGTTTCAAGTACTGCTTTCTAGCTATGTGACCTTGGGCCTTTTTCTAAGTTTTCTGTTATTTAGTTCCCTTATTGGTTGGTACATTAGAGATAGTAGCATATATCTCAAAAAGCTATAGTACCATTGCTTTGTTAAACTCTGGAGTGTCTAGGAGACTCTCTGAGCTATGACTGCCATTTTTCCTAGCTTTGGCCCCCTTCCCTACCTTGGGGAGGTGAATCCCCTCGCCCCCTTCTCTAACTTACTGCCTAGATAAACTATATTTTCCAATCTAAAAAAAAAGAAACTATAGGAAGATTGCATGAAATGGTAGGTGTAGAGGAGCTGTGTAAAATGCAAGGCCCTGAACACAACTCTGTTATCTGTAGAGCCAACCATTTAGCAGAATGCTAAATTAATCTGAGTCACAAGTCTGTGACAGCCAGGGAGGGACACTATGGTAGGCAAAATTATAAGATGATCATTTCAGCAACTCACATCATTCCCTTGAATGTGAACAGGATCTGTGAATGTGATTGCAATATCACGCTCATGATTTTGCAACTTTGCATGACAAAAGGTACTTTACAGGTGCAATTAAGTTTCCTAATCAGTTGACTTTGAGTTAATCAAAAGGGAGATTATCCTGACTCAGAGTGACCTAATCCAATAATCCCTTTAAAAACAGAGAGGGTCTCCTGCCAGTCAGGATGAAGCAAACTTCCATGTTGTTAGAGAACCTATAAAGAGGGCTATGTGTCAGGGACCTGAGGGCAGCCTGTAGATACAAACAGCAGTCCCTAGTCTACAGCTAGCAAGATGGAAGATATCAGTCATATAGTCACAAGGAATTGAATTCTGTCAGTAGTTACATGAGCTTGTAAGAGGACTCCAAGCTCCCAAAGGGAATGCAGTTTAGCTGACACCTTGATACATACAACCTCATGAGACACAGAGTAGAGAATTCCTTTAAGTCATGCTGACTCCTGACCCACTAATACTCTGAGATAATAAGTGTGTGTGTTGTCTTACTATTGCTTAATTTGTGGTAAATTGTTCTGCAACAATTAAAAAAATTGATACAGTCATATGAATTCTGAACCTTATTTTTTTTTTTTTTTAACTAGGCTGCAGAGTGGCTTGCCTGTTGTAGGTCACTGTCAGCCTAATTATACCCTAAACTACAGAAACTTTGATTAGGCCTCATGACTGGACTCAGGCTCTTCACACACCTGAAGGCAATGGGCTAAAATCACAATTAGAAACAATGGGTAGACAAAGGTCAGAAATACGGAAGAATCCAGTCTCCCTGGTGGAGGGACAGTAAAGACAGAGAGTATGAGCTGTTGTTACATCTAAAGGCTGGAGATTTGAGTCTGAACTGGAATGAGGGAGAGAGACAGAAGCTATGGAGAAAGTGTCACATGAGGACTATGTCAAGAGGCAAGGCAAAAAGAACACATGGTGGTTTGGATGAATTTCTCTGGACATTCTTCTGTGGTGGAACCTCTTTCTGAATGTAACTTTTGGGGCATATGTGTTTATGGATATAATATTTGCCCTTTGTATAATATGTATAAAATACAGAAAAATAAGCAAAATACATCGTATTCATTTTTACATTCCACAGAGTCAACTACTGTTAACAATTTTTGCACACGCCTTTCTGGTATTTTTAAAAATTTAGTTTGAATCATATGCTATATATTTAATAATTGTTTAACTTAACCTTATTTCATAGACCTTTCCCTGATCACTAAAACAACTTTATGAAAATTTTAATTGCTATAAAGTATCATATTTAGTCATTCATATTGTTATGAATCTATTTTTAGTTTCTCAGCATTTAAGTAATATAGCAATCTTTTTTAAAATATTATTAACCCTGTACCTCATTATTTCCCTAGGTTATATTTCTAGTGTAGAATTTCTTAGCTAAATAATATGAATATTTGAAAACTTTCTTTCTCTCTCTCTCTCTCTCTCTCTCTCTTTCTCTCTCTCACACACACATACACACACACACACACACACACACACACACACACACACATATATATATATGTATTACCAAGTTTGTTTCCAGAAAGATTTTACCAAATTTTACTCCCACCAACAATATTGGAGAAGGCCTGTTTTACAATATGTTGTCAGTATTGCATATGGTTTTACATATATAATTTGGAGCCATTTTCCACTGCAAACAATGGTATATTTCCTAGCTTTACTTTGCAGTTATTTAATTAACAGTAAGATGGAACTTTTTAAAAATGTTACTGGTCATTTGTATTTTGTCTTTTAGAGTAGTCATTAAAATTGGAGAGCACTTCCTACATTTAAAAATAAGAACGTTTTGGAAAGAACATTAAGTTTTCTTTCAGAGCAAAATACATACATTTCTATAATTTGAAGAACAAATTTTATTTCTACACTTGCATCTGAATCATAAAAATGTCCTCTATGTAGCTTAAGTCTCTGGATCGCCAAAGACTAATATTGATATGTCATCCTGAGGAAGAGCTATCACATGACAGCCTCCATTTGGCAATCAGCAATGACATTTTACACACCACTGCATTTATTAAACCCATCCACAGCACAAAAGCAGCATGTAGAAGCAGTCAGAAAAGATGGCTGCTTGCCAATTTCCTGACAAGTGACACAATTTAATCTCCTAGCCCTCAGCACAATCATTTCTATTCACAGTTTTTTTATTTCATTTTATTTTTTATATTTTCTTTAAGTTCATTTATTCATTCTGTATCTGTTTACAGGTAAAGTTGTCTTTGTACTTGTAAAAGTCAAGATAACTTCTGTTTATTTCAAACAAGAAAAGTATTAATCATTCTGTGGTTTGACCTATACTCACAAGTTGAAAGGTCAAGAACTGGTGTTTCAGGAATGCAATCCTTGTGTCTAAACCCAACTTGTTCTTTTGACTGTCCTTTGGCAAATCATTCTTTTGCTTTTTCATTAATGTGTATCAGTTAGCTCACTCGTAATTTTAAAACTAAAACATGAAGAGAAAGAGAGAGGAAGGGGGAAGAAAAGGAGACAGAAAGGGAAGGAAAAGAAAGAAGAAAAAAGATCGGTAGTCATCAGGAGATGAAACTATCATGTAATTTACAAATGAAAAAGACAAACCTAAACTTAAAACTTTTTTCTGTGCAAATGAGAAACACCAAGCAAAGGAAGGCTAGCAACTTCCAAGTGTCGCAGTCTGAAACTTACTTCTGAGACCCACTTTCAGTTTGTTTAAGGAAATAAAAAAATTGCAATAAGTGAAGTAGCATAGGAGATTGATCATTCTTAGCATACCTCTTCATATTGAACTGTTGAGAGTTTGGGTGATTACAAGTGAAAGCCTCACAAGTCACTTTACATTCAACTTGTTAATGTCCACTGTAACCCAACTGATTCTTGCACCAAATGACTATGATCATGATAAATGTTTTATTCAAAGACAGAGACTTTTAGTGCTTTCAAAGCCAAGTGAACTTGTTTTTCATTATCATTTTGGGACCAAAGTAGGATACACGTCCAGCTGTTGCTCTGAACAAGAAGACCTTCATGAGAAAGGAAACTAGTTCAAATGACACTGACATTCTCCTTAGAAAGATGTGTGGTTGGGGTCTCAGTGAACTCATTCTTATATATTATTTTCTTCTATCTCTGCCCATAAAAATGAAAGGCGTTGAAGAGGAATGGCCCTCTTTCTTTTGACTTTCTCTATTCATATTATCAGTCCTAACTGTGTTGGCAATCTATTTGGACAAGAAGAAAATCACTTAGCAAGTAGTTCTATGGTCACTGGCAATGACAATTTAATATTACACAGAAAAATTTCTATACAAAAAGAATTATTTCAGCTGCACATCTGGTAGAACATCAGATACCCGCAAGCAGTCTTTTAAAGCTGGAAAGTCACTTCCAGCAGTTTTCCTATTTTGATCAACTGCCATATGGAAATCTCCCTATGGGTTAATTGAAATAGCTTTGTAGCAAACATGGCCAGTTGATTTTGTGTTTGTTTGTTGCTTGTTTCTCCAACAAATTGTTATAAGACTTCTCAATATTCACATGCAAAAAAAGTGAAGTTAGGCACCTACATCACACCATACACAAAAGTTAATCCAAATTCTATCATAGATCTAAATGTTAGAGCTAAAACTATACAACACTTAGAAGAAAACATAAGAGTAAATCTTCATGATCTTGAATTAGTCAATGATTTCTTTTATGACACCAAAAACATGAGCAACAAAGAGAAGAAAACATATAACTTGGACTTTATCAGAGCTTTTTTTGCTTTGAAAGGACACCAGCAGGAAAGTTAAAAAAGGTAGCCCACAGAACAGGAGAAAATCCTTGCAAATAATATAGCTGATAAATTATCTGTATCCCTAGTATACATGGTGGGACTCCAAAAAACCCATAATTTATTTACAATTGTGTGTTTATTCATACATGATTAAACTTTAGTCATCTTCAAAGTATTCTCCATTTGATGTAATACACCTATTGAGACACTTTTTCCACTGCTCGAAACAATTTTTGAACTTGTCAATTTTGATGCTTTTTAGTGTTCCTGCCATTTTTTTGTTTCACCTCTTCCACATTGGCAAAATGTTTCTCTTGGAGGACTGTTTTCATCAGAAAAACAAAAAGAAAATTCCCTCAGGATGAGATTAGGTGAATAAGGAGGGTGGAGCATGGAGATCATGACAATTCTGGTCAAAATGCTGAATACTCAGTGTAGTATGGGCAGGTGTATTGACAGAACCAGTCACTCCACAAATCACGACACAACCTTCTCAAAACTTCCAGATAAAAACTTTGGTTAACCTTTTGATGCAGAGAATCAAATTTCAAGTGTACTACAAGGGGCCCACCCTCCAAAATATAATTCTGATTTTTTGGGGATTCCCCCCTTATATAGTAAAACTCTTACAACTCAACATTAAAAAGGCAAATAACTCAATTTTATTTTTTTATTTTTTATTTTTTATTTTTTTGAGTTGGTGTCTCACTCTGTCGCCCAGACTGGAGTGCAATGGCCGCTTCCAGCCACTGCAGCCTCAACCTGCTGGGCTCCAGCGATCCTTCCGCCTCAGCCTTCCAAGTAGCCGGAATTACAGGCACGCGCTACCACGCCCGGCTAATTTTTTGATTTGTTGTAGAGATGAGATCTCGCCAAGTTGCCCAGGCAGGTCTCACCGAACCTGCGGGCTCAGGCAATTCACCCACCTCAGCCTCCCAAAGCACGGGATTACAGGCTGAGCCACCGAGCCTGGCAAATAACTCAATTTTAAAATGGTAAAATATTTTGTATGAATTTCCTATTGTTACTGTAACAAATAACCACAAACTGGTGACTTAAAATAATGCAAGTTTATCTTATAGTTCTGAAGGTAAGAATTCCAAAGTGACAGGGCAGCTCCAGAGGCTCTATAGGATAATTTGTTTCCTTGTATTTTTCTAGCTTCTAAGGCCACCTGAATTTCTTGGCTAATAATACCTTCTTCTCTCCTGAAAGAGCATCAGATTAACCTTTTTTTTTTTTTTTTTTTTTTTGAGTTGGAGTCTCACTCTGTCACCCAGACTAGATGAAAGTGGCTGCTCCCAGCCACCACAGCCTCAACCTACTGGGCTCCAGAGATCCTTCCGCCTTAGCCTTCCAAGTAGCTGGAACTACAGGCGCGTGCTACCACACCCAGCTAATTTTTTGATTCATTGTAGAGATGAGGTCTCACCAAGTTGCCTAGGCGGGTCTCGAACCCGTGGGCTCAGGCAATCCACTCACCTCAGCCTCCCAAAGCTTGGGATTACAGGCTGAGCCACCGAGCCCGACTCAGATTAACCTTTACTTCTATCATCATCTCTCTTCTTTGTCTAGAACTCTACTACTTCTTTCTTATAAGGACTCCTGTGATTGCATTGAACCCACCCTGATAATGCAGGATTCTCAACCTATCTCAAGATCCTTAACTTAATTAGATTTGAAAGGTATTTTCTTTTGTCCACATAAAATAATACATTCACAGGTTCCAGGGATTAGAATTTGGACTACTGGGGAGGGGTGGATTATTCAACCTACTACAGATTTGAATGTATATATTCTTCAAAGAACATATTCAATTGGTCAATGAGTGTTTACAAATATGTTCAACATTATTATTTGTTAGAGAACTACAAATCAAAACTATAATAAGATACCACTTCACATTCACTAGGATGGCTATAATCAAAAAGATGGACAGTATAAGTGTTGACAAGAATGTGGAGAAATTAGAACTCATAGCACTTCAGGTGGAATTGTAAAATGGTGCAGCCACTTTGAAAAACAGTCTGGAAGTCCTTCAAACAGTTAAAAATAGAGTTGCCACATGATCAAAAATTCTACTTTTAGTTATATACCCCAGAGAACTAAAAGCATCTGTCTTCACAAAAATTTGTACATTAATGTTAGTAGCAATGTTATTTATAATAGCCAAAAATTATAAACAAAAACCCAAATGTCCATTGATGGATAAATCAATAAATTGTGGTATATCCTTACAATGGAATATTATTCAGCCATAGCAAAGAATGAAGTACTGAAACATGGTACAACACTGATGAACCTTAAAAACATAATGCTAAGTAAAAGACCCCATATTGTCCTATCTTATTTATATGAAATTTTTAGACTAGGGATATCCAGACAAACAGAAAGTAGATTAGTAGTTTCCAGGTTCTACTAATGGATATAAGATTTCTTTTGAGGGTGATGAAAATATTTTAAAACCAGATAGTTCAAATGATTGTATAACTCTGAATGTACACACAAACACACACACACAAACACACACACACATACACACACACACAAACACACACACACATACACACACACACACACACACAACTGCACTCCCTACTTTAAAAGAGCATATTTTAAGGTATGTAAACTATATATATAAAGTTGTTCTAAAAAGTGCCCTGTCAGTCTTTTCTGGCATAAACATTACTATTCACAAATTTTAGGGATTATTTTTTAGTTTCAGAAAACTCACAACTTCTTCATATTGTTGTTCATTTAAAGATAGAATTCATTTGAAATTCTTTAATCTATTCACCTAGAAGAGAACACCTTTGGCTTGTTCATGAATCTACTCACCACATAGAGAGCACCTTTGGCTTAGGTTCCATGTCAGTGTGGTCTAAGTAAACTTTAAATTGGCAAATAGCACACCATGCCCTCATTTTCTAAACACATTAACAAATATGTGACTTGTATTTCATCTACTAAAATGTCAACACTTTATAAACATTATTTGATAAATAATATTGCTATCTTTGAGAGTCAAAAACAAAATACTGAAATGCTTTGAAATTTAGGAGGATTAATTCAGACTGTGTCCTATAAGAGTCAGTTACCCAAATACACTCAAGAAAGAAAAGAACAATGTATTGTTTTATCACAGAGGAACACTGGGATTGCTAAGGCATTGTTGTGATGGTTCATATCCCTTAAGATTGGATTCATGGGAATCTAAAAATTCTGATTCAGATGTAGTCTTTGCTTTGTGTGTAGGAAGCAATTTTGGGCATTATTTGTAGACCAAAACTTCCAGCTCAAATTGAAAGTTGGCAAGATGTACTTTTCTAGTGAAGGCAAGGGACTTGGGAATCTCTGCCACTAACTAGTTGTGGGACCTTGGAAAGGTTACAAAACATTTTTAACTTTGGTTTCTTTGTCCATAAAATGAGCACTATAGAAGATCTTAGGGATTTTTAGTTTTAAAATATATATTCTAATTTATATATTCTAATATATAGAAATATTTGAATCATCTGACATTTATTGACAGCCTGAGAAGTTCAGAATGCCATTATCATAGCCATAAAAGCAATCCTTTGTTTTGACTAAATCTGTAGCTCTGAGAAGATACACTCCTAATTAGAATCATATACTAAAGCATTGATTACAATTTGGCTGATAAAGCATTTATTTTTATTTATCTCTAAGCCTTTCAAGAAGACTTGTTGTCATTCTAATATTCTGAAACTATAAATATATTGATTTTAATGAATAGCTCCGTGGAATCTAAAGCAGAAAAAAAAGAAAGAAATTGTTTGGAGGATGGGGAAAAAGACACTCAGATTTTCTCTTGGTTTCTAATTCAATGATAACCTTCATTATTTTCAATAATTGTTTTTTCCAAGCAGTTATATATTGCATTATTGTTTAGAAATGTCTAATAATATGGTAAGCTTTATGCAAGCTTCAAGTCACTACAAATTAGTTTAATAGTTAGATGCCAAAATCATAAAGATGTTAGAACTACTGTCAAAGAAAACCAGAGCTGGGCAGTAAACTGCTAAAAACAGGTTTTATTCAGGGACATTTGCAATAGGATAAAAAAAATCTCAATATAAAAATGAGCTCAATTCCAAATATAACATGGACAAGTGAGGATTTGTAGCCAAAGATCAGGATGCTAGTGGGGTGGGGGCAATGGATAGAAAATGACTAGGAGGAGACATCAGGAACAAGGGGGAATTCTTGCTAACCTGACTTAACAGGATTTTTTTTTTTTTTTTTTGAGTTGGAGTCTCACTATGTCACCCAGACTGGAGTGCAGTGGCCGCTCCCGGCCACCGCAGCCTCGACCTACTGGGCTCTGGCAATCCTTCCACCTCAGCCTTCCGAGTAGCCGGAATTACAGGCACGCACTACCACGCCCGGCTGATTTTTTTTTTTATTTATTGTAGAGATGAGGTCTCGCCAAGTTGGCCAGGCGGGTCTCGAACCCGTGGGCTCAGGCAATCCACTCACCTCAACCTTCCAAAGGCGCGGGATTACAGGCTGAGCCACCGAGCCCGGCTTAACAGGATTTTTAATAAAGGCAGGCCAGGGTAATCAGATATCAGTGGTGAAGGATTCTCTCTAAGCTGTACCCAAGAAATACGTACAATCATTATGTATCAAATAAAAACATTAACAGAAAAAGATGATTTAGCCAGGGTTCTTACTAAAACTGAGGAATACTGAACTGACAAAGGTAGACACTGAAGCCCAAGGTCAAAGTCTAGTTGAGAAGAGGGCTTAGAGGAGCCTGGCTAAAGCTGATTGAAAAGAGTCCTTGTTGGCGGAGCACGGTGGCTCAAGCCTGTAATCCCAGCACTTTGGGAGGCTGAGGTAAGAGGATTGCCTAAACCCGCGGGTTTGAGATCAGCCTGGGCAACATGGTAAGACCTCATCTCTACGATAAATCAAAAAATTAGCCCGGCATGGTAACATATGCCTGTAGTTCAGCTACTTGGAAGGCTGAGGTGGAAGGATCGCTAGAGCCCAGTAGGTCGATGCTGGGGTAGCTGTGAAAGTGACATTGCAATCCAGCCTGGGTGACAGAGTGAGACTCCAACTCGGGGGTGGGCGGGGGAAAGTCTTTGTTACTACTCAATATTCATTGAGCTCAAAGGCTGGTAAGCACCGGACCCACCCTGACATTTGCAGAGACTGTGGCAATAGTGGAACAAAATTTCACCTATCTTCCCCTCGTACTATCTATTCTGAGCCAGGCAACCTTTGGTCACAAAGTGCTCTCTACTTAGAGTAATATAACATGAAATTTTAGCACAGGGAGAGCAGGCCCCAGGCCTGTTTATAGCTTCCTCCATTTCCTTCTAGCCCCAGCTCCTTCCCTCACCAAGTCGGTCCTGAGTGTACGACTATCACACTACAACTTGCACACCCAAGTTTTACCTGTTTCGTCTTCAAACCTAGGGTTGTGCATAAAGTCAGTCAGTAACTCTTATAAAAATTAAAAATTAAAAAAATTAAAATGTCTATAGCCACTGGAGTGGGCTGCAGCCCTTTAGTCAAAAAATTTAACAGTTTATTTGTTGGGATGGTTGGAAGTAAAACCTAAGTGATTGCCACCCTGGGGCCTTTTGGACTCTCCATGAAGTGATCACTAGTGAGTGTTAATCTCTTAAATGTTAACTGGAGTGGAAGGTTAATTTCCTGTAACTGACAAGGAATATACTCATTGTGTGTTTTAGGGCCCAGTGAAATAAAATGAATAGATTCTCTCTTAGTTGATTTTCTGTTGCTGTGAGATAAAACCCCAGGCTGGGTAATTTATACAGAAAATAATTTTATCAGTTTCTTCTGGAGGCTAGAAGGTCCAAGAACATGGTACAAGTATCTGGCAAAGGTCAACTCATGGTGAAATAGCAAGACAGAAAGCAGTAATGAGTTCATGAGACAGAAAGAGACATTAAGTGCCAGACTTGCTTTATAACAACCCACTCTCAAAATAAGTAACTGGCTCCCAGGGTGACAACATGAATCCATTGATGAGGTCTGCCCTCATGACCCAATCACCTCTTTTTAGGCCCCACCTCCCAACTCGATTGCAATGGAAATTAAGTTTTCAACACATAAATTTTGGGGGACACATTCAAACCACAGCAAAAATGAATGTTATTGGTAGAGTTCTTGCCTTTTGGAGTTTCTTATGTTTTGAGGTGGTAACTGTTACTTTCATCCCAAATTAATAGAGAGTAATTTTTCCTTTGACTTAAAGTTACCTAATTTATCTTCTTTAGATAACTTAGTTATTTCCTTGGTTGTTGCATACAAGAAGAGGAAACATGGGAGTCCCCTTAATATGCCATCATTCTGTGTCTGGTATCTCATGTTACTCATTTATTATTCTATTTCCTATAACATATAGCCCTGTCCCTTACCTACAGTAGACAGAACTAATAATAGATCTGACATTTATTACATGTATTTCCATAAGCTCATGGAGGCTCGAAGAGGCTCAGTTACTTACAAGTGTCTGAGACAAAATTTAAATCTAATATTACTCCAAAATCCATGTTCTTCTCACTACAGCACATGACTACAATTATCTGCAGATAAATAACCAAGCATATATTTAATAATCTTTTAAAACAAAGCCCTACAAACATCCCATGTCATAGTTTAAAAATGAAAAACGCAAATACACCAAAGTAGCACCTAAGTTCTTTCAGCTCTTTAGGAAATGACTGACTAGTGTGGATTGGCAGTTTAGTCACAATCAAATAATCTTATTTTTCAAGATCATGTATTTCTTTAATTATAAAGTAATATATTTCTTTGAAGAGAATTTGGGAAATACAGACACTTGTAATGTATATTATAATCACTCACAATCCCATCACATAAAGGCTTTATTTATTATGTTCCTTCATATTCATTGCATGTTTTTACATAGTTGAACTTTTATCCTGCTGTTTTTCGTTTAAATCACCACATAGGCATTTCCTTGCATAAAAAATACTTAGTAAACATTAGTTTAAATAGCTGCATGATTTCATGTCACATGGATATAACATTATTTAAGTTTTACTATATTTGGGACATATAAGTTGTTTATTA
>CAUYQG010299464.1:0-10860 GCA_963574415.1 Tarsius wallacei
ACCATAGAGAAAATAATTTTTACTTGTGCAATAATCCAAAGATTTATTACTTCCTTTTTTCTTTTTTTATTAAAAAGAGAAGGTAATTTATATTTTGGAGGTACTCATAATATTCCAAGAATTTTATACACACCCATATCAAATTCAGTAATATCATTTACCTTCAAATGACAAATGAGTCATCTGATTGTATTTTCTAAGATTACTGCAACAAAATATCTTGTGTACTCTTATAATGTGACATTGACTCTTCTCTCATTGAAAATATCATCTTCTCTTCTTGAATCTAAAAGTTTTATGACTGGGATAGAAATGATGTTTTGTGACTTTCAAGGCTCAAATGTATATTTCTTTATTCTTACAGAAAATATAGGTATTTATAGAAAGAAATTGTATGTTCATGCCTTATTTTTAGGTGCCAGCATAATTTATGTCTATTTTTTACAGTTCCTTAAATGCTCTAATTCTTTTGCCACCACCAGGTTTTTGTCTCCATAATCTCTTTTACTTAAAATATTATTCTTCACATGCTATACAAAACTTGCTTATTCTCATCATTATAATGTTAACACAAAGGTCACCTCTCAAAAAGGTCTTCTCTAACCATTTTTAAAAAGTAACCTCTTTCTGTTACTCTGTATAATCACTACATTTATTTCATTTGTAGTTCCCATCACAATTTACAGTTATCTTGTGTATTTCATACCTGTGGCCTCCTGAGGTGGTTTTCCATTTGTGCCTTCCAGAGTAATTGTCTGCCTTATTGTGTCTTGTTTACTATATCAGGAAAATGACCTCTATGGATGGAATTACCAGACTTTCTTTCCCTTCAGCTTGAAGTGGGTTCAGCCAGTAGGAGACTTTAGCAAAAATTGGAAGGTAAAACAAGAGATAAGTCAGTATATGTATGACCTATTTTCCCTTCCTACTATTCCAAGGCTTTATTTAGTAATGGCTACATTCCTATAGGTTTGCATTTCCTATCAACTGTAACTCTCTTGGGGTTCCCTTAACACCCTTTCTACCATTGTCCCTTCAAAGCTAGGTATGTATCAGAGACTCAGCAAGAAAAAGTACATTCAAATTGGGGAGTTTGAGAGCAGTTTAATAATGTAACAATTCACAAAGTTGTGGGCAGGGTTGAGAAAAAGTAATAAGTGGTGACACAAAATCCCAAAGCTAGTAAGAGAGTAACAAGACAAGAAAGTTGTGTGAAGAGGGCTGCCAGTAGTAGCTCTAATCTTATAGAAATGTATCCTGTAGAAATGTAGCCATTGTTAAAACTTGACACAGCAAGAGTTGGAGAGAGGGAGAAAGTAGAAAGCAAGAAGAAAAAATATCCCTAGCTTATACTTATCTTAATTTCTGACTTTTTTTTAACATTGCCACTCATCTACTAAATATAAACAGAGATCATTTGACAAGGTAGTCTATGTATTACAATTTATATGGATCAGATTCTTAGAACAGAGCTGGAGAAAGGTCGAGGGTGGATCTGAAGTGACACATGGGAACTATCCACTACAGAGTGGCAATGTCTTTCTAACGTTTTTTTTTTTTTGAAGGGGGGGTATTGAAGTCTCACTCTGTCACTTAGGCCAGAGTGCAGTGATACAATCATGGCTTACCACAGTCTGGGCTTAAGCAATCCTTCTGCCTCAGCCTCCCGAGTAGTTGGAACTACAGGCAGTCACCAAATCTGCATAATTTGTAATATTGTTTGTAGAAATAAAGTCTCCTTGTGTTGCCCAGGTTGGTCTCAAACTTCCGGGTTTAAGCAATCCTCCCTCCGCAACCTCCCAAAGTGCTGAAATTACAAGTGTGAGTCACTATGCCCAGCAGCACTATTGTTCAGTTTATGCTTGACCAACTCATATTGGTTTCCCTAACTGTCCACACCCTTCTAAATATCTCTGCAATTAAAATTTAGGGTTGTGTCATTATTTTTCCCAAGGCATGGTGATGGATCAACATCCTGATAACTCTTTCTGTTTTTGTTCTTAGCACAACAGCTAGATTAACTCATTTGACATGTAACTCAGATCACATCAGTCCTTTCCTCAAAAGTTTCTGATACTTCTTCATAAAACTAATAGTAAAACTGAAAATTTTTACTATGACCTATAACACCCTGTTAGGAATAGACCCTGTCTAACTCTCTAACTTCATCTGTTAACACATTACTCCTTGCTTTCTATACTCGAGTCACAATGATCTTTTAGGGGTCAATATGCTTGAGATGCCTTTACCATAGATATTGGAAAGGACTGTCTCCTTCACAGCATTTAAGTCTGCTCAAATTTCACTTTCTAAAAGGCTTTCTGTAAGCAACTATCCTAAACAACCCCCAAATTTCCCCCTAATTTCCTCTGTTTCTAACTGTGGATAACTCTAGTAAACATCTCTATCACTTATGCAATTAAAAAATGCAAAATATCCTATAATATGCATAATGTTTTGCCCTCTTTCAGTACCTCATCTGTTTATGTATATATACATGTATGTGTAAGTAAGTGTATGTGTGTATGTTCATAGACAATTATTTATATAGCTTTCAAAGGACCCTCCTCTCTTTTTACAGGATCATTAAGACTCAAGCAACACATAAAATGTTCCCATCCAAGCCAATTCTCTTTAGTAATGCCCTACTTACAGCCTGAACTAACCAAGTCTGTCAGATGTGGCAGTCCAGGACAGGACTCATTTCCTTCTAGAGCCATATCACTCTTGTGTCAACCTTCACCTTATAAAGTAACCCAATACAAAGACTCCCTCCACTTCTGATATTATGCCCTAAGTACTTCTATGAAATAACTACATTTGGGGATTCTTTAGCCAAACTGAATACGAAAAATGTAAAAAATCATAGGCAATGAACACTTTTTAAAAGAGATTATTTCAGAATTGTTAATAAGGTGTTCTCCCTTAAAGTAAGCCAATAAAACTCAGTTTGCTCATTTTACTACAGAATTATTCATTTGAAGAGGAAAATTTCCATAACTTGGAGAACCTGACAATATTCCTCTGCAACACCCCTGAGTTAGACTAGAACCTTTGACTCAGACCATTCTGTGTACAGTTGGCTCTCTATATCTATTTATTCTACATCTGTAGATTAAATCAATCATTAATTTAAAATATTTGGGAAAAAATGGTTGCATCTGTTCTAAACATCTACATACTTTTACTTATTTTCATTATTTTCTAAACAATGCATTTACATTATGTTTGGTATAATAAGTAATCTAGAGTTTACTTAAAGGATATGAGAGGATGTGCACAGATTATATGGAAATACTATGCCACTTTATATAAGGAATTTGAGAGTCTGTGAATTTTGGTATTCATTGGTATCCTGAAACCAATCCTTAATGGATACTGAGGCATGACTGTGTATATACATTGAGGCCCATTGCATCTGCTCACTTGACTGACCCAGCCAAGGAAGATAGGAGAGTCATATGTTAGGTATGAAATATAAATTTGCTGAAGGTCACAAGCACTGTGTTTTATTTTATTTGAGGAAAATTAGAAGGCAGTCATTAAATTTTTGTTGTCTCACAGACTTATCTTTCTATAAATGAGTATAGAGATTGTGTTTTTCATTTAATTTCAGATTTGTCTTGCCTGATGTGAACACCATTAGTGTTTTGTTTTGTTTTGTTTTTTTGAGTTATAGTCTCACTCTTGTCACCCAGGCTGAAGTGAGCATAGGCTGTACCGCTGTATACTCAGGGCCACTGCAGCCTCGACCTGCTGGGCTTAGGCAATCCTTCTGACTCAGTCTTCCAAGTAGCTGGAACTACAGATGCACGCCACCATGCCTGGCTAGGGTTGTTTTGGGGATTTATTGTAAAGATGAGGTCTTACCAAGTTGCCCAGACTGGTCTTGAACCCCCAGACTCAGGCAATCCTCTCACCTCAACCTCCCAAAGTGCTGGGATTACAGGCTGAGCCACAGTGCCCAGCCAGTTATATTTTTAAGATTTTTTTTTAACCATAGAGTGGTAAACACTGGTCCAGAAGAATGACAAACTAAAAATTTTGCCAACCTGTTGTCATTCAGTGGAAAAATTTTGCCTTGGGTCACCATCCAAATGACTGAAAAAAATCATCACCTTTTTTTCTTCATCCCATTACTGTGACAAAATATTCAAACACGGGAACTGTCAAGAGACGCAGATTGTTTGATCTGTTGTTAGAGATGACCAGCCTTTCATAATGGACCAAAGACACAAAAGGCAGAAGTAATGTATTCAACTGACCTTTATTAACATACTTTGAGTCCTCTCAGTCCAACCAAACTAGGCTACTCAATTTTATATATAGTCTCATTGTAACTACAAATTCTGGTTCTAGTCTTACAAAATGCAACAAAAGAATAGAGTGGAATTGAATGGTCACTTTAAAGAATTTTTAATATCATTATAATTGTCCACTTTAAAAATGCCTCAGAGCATAAAGAGAATGAGCAAAACAAAAATTCCTTATTGTGTTAGTCAGGATTGTACAGATAGAACATACACAATATCATAAGTCTCTATCTCCCTCTCTATTTCTGTCTCTATTATCTCTATAGAAAGAGAAAGAGAGATTTATTATGGGGAATTGTGCACGTGATTATGGAGGCTGAGAAATTCTGTGATCTTATATTTATAATTCTGAGGCCCAGAAAAGCCAGTGGTGTATCTCAGCCCAAATCAAGCCTGGGAACCATGGGGGATTGTTGATATAAATCCCAGTTCAAGGACAAAAGATGAGAAGAGATGTTCAAGCTCAAATGAGGCAAGAAAAAAGGGGAAAATATCTCCTTCCTCTGCTTTTTGATCTATTCAGGCCCTTAAATGATTGGATGATATTCACCCACATTAGGGGAAAAAAAAATCTACTCTACTGTGTGCACAGATTGATGTAAATGCTAATATCATTAGGAAATTCCCTCACAAATATATCCAGAAACAATGTTTAATCTGGGCATTTCAAGGCCCACTCAAGTTAACACTAAAATTAATCACCACACTTATATTTTTCATGTTTTACTTTTCTTTTCTTTCTTTTTTTTTTTTTTTTTGAGTTGGAGTCTCACTCTGTCGCCCAGACTGGAGTGCAGTGGCCACTCCCGGCCACCACAGCCTCGACCTGCTGGGCTCACCTGCGGTGATCCATCCACCTCAGCCTTCCAAGTAGCTGGAACTACAGGCGCGCGCTACCACACCCGGCTAATTTTTTTGATTTATTGTAGAGATGAGGTCTCGCTTGCCCAGGTGGATTTTGAACCCGCGGGCTCAGGCAATCCACTCACCTCAGCCTCCCAAAGGGGGGATTACAGGCTGAGCCACCGAGCCCGGCTCTGTTTTACTTTTCTAGTTGATATAGAGAAGATTCTAAATAAAAGTCTGACTGCAAAAAAGATTAATTAATTATTCCTTGGCCAAAGCAAATAAAAAATATAAAAACTTTAGACAATTTGATTTTCTAATTCATTATAATTGAGTTTCTTGAGTCGTTCCCTTTATTTGACAATATTTCTCCTTCTTATGCTTCCCCACTGCCAATTGAAACTCACACTCCTTTTGTTCCAAATTTTCATTTCTTTCTCCTTGACTTTACTCATCACTAACCATCTTCCATCTATGCTCCTTTCCTCAAACCATTTAAAATAAATTTGCAAAATATAAAGGCAAACTCTAACTGGTGAATATTTGATCTTTTTTTTCAGTTGGAGTTAAGGGTAATCATCAATAATTTTCTCCAGTGTTGAGAAAAAGAGACAAATTAACTGGGGAATTTATAATAATCTTGGAAATCTAAAACCTCATCTTCCTTGACCTTTAACAAGTAGTATACATGTTAGTAGAACATCAAGAAGCTAAAGCTTATGTCAACAAAGTTAATTGGAAAAACCTGGCAAACATTTATCTATGTCTGAAGGTCACTGAACATAACAGCTATTACAGAAAACACAAGATATTTGCCAATCCTTTTTAAAAGTTATACTTACATCTCCACTAATGATTTACTGGATATTATACACACATACACATTCAAATAATAGTTCAAAGCAGATATATTTATAATAACTCAAAAGTGCAAACAATCTAAATGTTCATGAACAGATACATGAATAAACAAATTATAGTATTGTGAAATGTGCATTTACTCTTCAATCTGTTTCCCCACATATAGTTCCTAAAACTCTTGGAATCTCAGCAGTGATAAGTGTTTTTTTTGTATGCTAATGAGATGACTGATGGTTGAGGACCCCCAGAGAGCTTCAGAATGAGAGTTGGTCTGGCCAAAGATTTAATATGCCATGCTTATGCAATGAAGATTCCATAGAAACCCAGAAAGACTGAGTTCTGAGAGTTTCTAGATTGTTGAACAGATGAAGGGTCCTGAAGGATGGTAAGCCCAGAGAGGCCATGAAAGCTCCATGCCTCTTTTCATATACTTTGTACTAAGCATCTTTTTTACGTGTCTGTTCTTTTGTCTTTCGTAATATCAGTTTAATAGACCAGTAAATGGAAGTGTTTCCTTGAGTCATGGAAGCCATATCTAAAAAAATTATCAAACCCAAGGAAGGGGTTATCCAATGTATAGCCAGTTGGTCAGAAGTTCTGGAAGCCCAAACTTGTGATTGGCATCTGAAGTGGAGCAATCTTGGGGACTGAGTCCTTAACTTGTGGGAACTGATGCTTTATCTAGGTAGATAGCAATGGAATTCAGTTGAATTAGAAAACACTTAGCTGATATTTGCTGCAAAATCTGCCAGATTATTGTTTCACGCAAGTGAAAATTCTTCACACATCTGGGTCACAGAAGTATCGAGTGTTGTGATAGTACAGGTTGAGCATCCCTAATCTGAAAGTCTAAAATTCTTCAAAATCTGAAACTTTTTGAGCACTGGCATGATGCCACAAATGGAAAATTTCACACATAAGTACTTAATAAACTTTTTCATGCATACAGTTATTTTTCAATTTGTATAAAATTACCTCCAGGCTGTATGTATAAGGTATATATGAAATATAAATAGATTTCGTATTCATACTTGGATTCTAACTTCAAAATATCTTCTTATGTATATGCAAATATGTTAAAAATATGAAATCATACAAAATATGAAACACTTCAGGTTCCAAACATTTTGGACAAGGGACACTCAACTGATATCATAAAAGAAATTGAGCTTTTTCTTTCCAATTTTTGTACAATAGAATATCACCTAGATATAAAAAGGGATAAATTAATGATTAGACTAACAAAAATGAAATGATCTAAAAGAAAGTTATGCTGAGCACAAAAAGCCATACACAAAAAGTACCCACTGTGAGATTTTATTTATTTGAATTTCAAGAACAGGCGAAACTAATATTTGGCAACATAAATCAGAAAAGTGTGAGGTGAGAATTGACTGGGATGAAACGTGAGGGAAATCTCTGGGGTTTGAAGATATTTTATAGCTGGACTGGGATGTTGGTTACATGAGTATATTCATTCTTCAAAAGTCATAAAATATCTGCACATTTCATTATAAGCAATTAAACCCAATTAAGAAAATACTTGGTGGACATTAATCCTGTATCACAAGCAAATAAAAGACAAATCCATTGGAAATTTCAGCAAATGTCTTTTCAATACCTTCAGACAGCATTCTAGGGTAGATACAGTGGTAGATCCTTCTGCTACACTGTCCTCTTCTGTGAATAAGCTTAAGCTAAAAATAGGATATTTGCTCTATAAACAAAGAACAGAATAGGGGATAGTTCAGCTAACAAATTTATATCATTTAAAACTTTCTGAAACGGTCGTAGGGAAAATTCAAAACTGTTTTTGGAAAACAATAAATATAATAAGTTAAAAAGCTTTCCAAATTGAGCAATAGTATGGCCCTATGTCCTCTCTGTTTCTTCCCAACAAAGGCCCCACTGATAAGTGTACTTGCTGCTACTATAATATATACCCTAAGGAAAAGAAGAGTTAAAACCCATAGTGGATGGATAAATAGAAAGAAAACTCACTATAGCTTACTCTAACAATTGGAACAGCCTTGTCTTATCTGTTAAAAACAAAGAAACAAACAAAAAACAATGAACAAGTGTTCAGATTTGTTCAAAATCTTAAGGCTATCAAGGAGATAATTATAGTCTGCTTTCCAGTTGTGCCAGAGACAAATGCTATTGTCTCATTGATCCCACCCAAATGAATCTGTTTTACAATTAAGGATATATACTCTGCCTTTCTTTAGTGTTCTCAGATTTTCAGAAAATTAATAATTGTTCACCTTTACTTGGAATAAACATTATATGTTGTCTCTCACACTTCTGCGAATTCACTAAGATTCTTGTTTATTTTTACAAGTTCTTAAACAAGAACTCAAGGAGCTGGGCATGGTAGCACACGCCTAGAATCCTAGCACTTTGGGAGGCCAAGGTAAGAGAATTGCTTGATCCCAGAAGTTTGAGACCAGCTTTGGCAACATAGCAAGACCTCATCTATACAAAAGATAATACATAAATAATTAGCTGGACCTGATGGTGTGCACCTGTAGTCCCAGATACTCAAGAGGTTGAGGTGGAAGGATCTCCTGAACCCAGAATGTCAAGGCTATGGTGAGCCCTGATTGTGTCACTGCACTCTAACCTGGGTGACAGTGTGAAACCCCAACTCAAACACACACACGCGCACACACACACACACACACACATCTCAGCAATCTCAAGTCATTTTGTAGTTTTCTTCTCCTATAATATGTGAACATTTTTTTAACAAGACTCCAAAAATAAAATTTATAAAATGAGTTTTATACCTTTGAACTTGTTTAGCCTATGAAGAACAGAAGATAACAGAGGAAAAATTACAATTTTGTCAGCAAAACTTGTGTTATTTTGCAGCATGATTTATAGTAGAGAAGTAAGTCTCTTACTTTTGTTTGACTACAAACCTCGCAAAGCTCTCCCAGGCCAAATACCTGGATGACTCAGAGTATTTCTAGGTCTTCCTGGGTATTGAAGACAGTGGGTTCCTACCTTTAACAAAGTTTCTCTTCTTTTTAAAGTCTAACTAAATTTCCATTGAAAAAGCACACCATTGGAATCCCAAATGCAAACTGGAATTTCACAAACTAAAGTTAGCTCTTCAACCTCTATCTCTCTGAGATCCACCTAACTTCCCTAAGCCCTTTTTTTTTTTTTTTTTAGTCAGGAGTATTCTCATTAGACCCTGATGTTTTAACTCAATTGCATAGGAACCATGAATGACTCATATCTTATTATAGTCTCTTTTTTATACTCTGTTAAATTTAAGACTATAACAAGAGATACCAACAAATTTGTGGCTTCTGTGTCCCATCATGTATAATAATCACTACTTACTGAGAAAAAGCACATTTCTTTTGAAACCAGCTTTTGAGACACCCATATTTTCTTTTTCATATATTATCATTAAAGAAAATCAAAATATTTCTTTGAAATATTTAGAGATGAATGTTTAGAGAACCAGCAAGCAAAAGTAACCCTACAAAGCAGTTTTTGTGAACAGATTTTCATCTGTAGGGAATCTACATTGAAGCAGCCAGGTTTTATCTAAGACCTTCCCTTGACTGGATCAAGGAAAGATTAACTGAAATCTGACACCCTTAAAGGTCTTCAAGATAACTTTACCATCTATTCTCTCTTAGGGCTGCTACCTGTGAGGTTCCATTTACTTAACAATACCACCTTTGCTAGAGGGGCCCCTTTTCTCTCCCTCCCGTTAATCTGTTTTGCTACCGTAAGCTATTTTTCCACAATCCAAATACCCATTCTTTTAGGGGACTGGATGGTATATAAGCTTCTGAAGTCACTGAGTTGTTGGGGGTTAATCACTCTGTGATTAATCTTTCCTGTGTGTATGATAACAAATTTGTGTATGCCTTTTGTGAGTAGATTTTTCAGTGAACCTTCAGAGAGCAAAGGGGAAATTTTTCCTTGACCCCAATAGTTTTGAGGTTGTGAGAATACCAAAGCTCTGCTTTTCTGGAAGCCTCATTTAAGGGGACCCAGGACCTGACAAGCCAGCAAAATGGTATGAATTTCTTACTAGTTAGGCTGCTGGTCTCTCTCTGTAAAATCTGGCCAAGCATACATTAAAAACCACTGTCTCTGTATTCTCTGCATAATTTTGATTAATGGGAGAAAATCATTTATGTGACTAGTCTTGGTTGTAATGACTCTGGTGTATTTTTGGGTTTGAATAGTGACATTGTTTGCTTTCCTTCTAGAACTTATTTTTTTTAATCTTTGTATTTCTGTGTTGTTCTGTCATAAAGACAGGAACCACAAGGCAGAAAGTCAGTCTAAAATCCTTGTAAGTTTTACAAGGGTTGACCTGGCCCCGCAGACTGGTAAATTTTAGTTCTAACTAGACAAGTATTTAACCAGAAAAACTTTGTTGTGGATCCCAAAATAAAAACCGGATGAGGTTCCCATATTGTCGCATTTTTGGGTCTTGGAGAATTTGACTTCTGATCATGCAGGAACACTCTCTCTTGGTTTCCACAATTGGGGGCATGTGATTTTCATGTCACATCAGGTGGCCAGTTCAAAACTGACTGAAAACCTGAGACACATAAAAAGCACACATTTTGTCCTGAATGTGTCAAGGTTTTGGAAAAGTTGGTCTCAAAAATTCACATCCCTGCAAGGTTTTTGTCATTGCCACCTTTATTACCTGGTTATTGCTGGGAATCCTTGGCGGGCCTTCCTGGTGTCATAGATTAAGGGGTCTGTGACTGGCAGCTCTCCCAAAAGTCTATGATCTACACAAACATGATTTTAAATTTCTTGTGACAACAAGAGTCATTTTCTTTTTTTTTTTTTT